>CAEGAE010055243.1:0-14243 GCA_903067095.1 Girardinus metallicus | reverse complement strand
AGGAAGGAAGGAAGGAAGGAAGGAAGGAAGGAAGGAAGGAAGGAAGGAAGGAAGGAAGGAAGGAAGGAAGGAAGGAAGGAAAGAAGGAAGGAAAGAAGGAAGGAAGGAAGGAAGGAAGGAAGGAAGGAAGGAAGGACAGTCAGATGGATGGATCATCCTGAGCAAGCTTCTAAAGATTCTCCCAAAAATAATTTTAGTCTTTCTTTTTTTTGACACTGTTTATTTTTTTTAGGAAATAGTAAAACCAAAACAAATTATCTCAAAGCAAATAAAATGTAAAAGCTGCAAAAACAACATTTAATTCTCATTTTGTAATAAAACATTATGAAAAAAAAGTGTTCACTATCATTAAATGGAACAATCCCAATACATAATTTAAAAGCTGCTTGATGAAACAAGTCAGCAATGGAACATTTACATTGAAATCCTTTCCTTGTGTTTACAGCAGCTGTCTGGACTAAATCTAATTCATCTGCTGATTCGATCAGCGATGCACACCCACAATCACTGTGCTCGTCATCATCTCCGTCAATGCAGTTTTGACATTTAGAACATTGTTTTATTTGACAGCTTTGTATTCCAAAAAAAACAACGAAAACAGCTTGTGAAGCATGTTATTTTCTGACTATTAGAATAGGAAGAACATGTCTGTTTTCTCCCATGAACACAATGTTCCTATATAGATATATAAACATAAGGCATGAATCATCATCTCCCATAGCTTGGTCCTCTCCTTATTTGTTTGTTTTTAGCAGGATGTCAAAATTTTTGCTTGTTTTTGACAGCTTCAAGTAAGGGCTGAATATAACTCTGTATAACATTTGTAGTTCCCTGTTGATTTATTAAACAGTTGTCCAATTAAGGGTTTGACACTGGGTGTAACGAGGTAACTCTAAACTGAAGCTATATTATGACAGCTTTGCCATAACAGCACAAATTATATACTTACCCCAGTGCAATGTCTTCTATAATTATTTATTATTTATTGCACTTTTTCAAATATTCTCTTAATAGGTTTGGCTTAAATCTTATGTCAGAGACCAATACACAGTTGCAGATTTAGTGAATATAAAGGAAAATGCTACATCTTCTTTTTTGCACAAATAAACATCACCCTCATCCCAACCTGCTTTCCCTGTAGAGCAACATGGTGGTGGCAGCATCATAGGGACAATATTCTTCAGAAGGCATAGAGAACATCAGTTCAATGGAAGATGCAACTGAATACAAGTTTGTCCCAAATCACATTTCACCCAGATAACAATATTAATTATGGATAAAGTTGAACGACTTAGATAGAAGCATTTTCATTCAAGAGAATGAAAATGCTCTTGAGAATGGCCAAGTTGGTTCACATCTAAATTTGTAGAAATTTTCTTCCATCCAATTTAACTGAGTTTTAGCAAAGAAAAAATAGCATGAATTTCATACACTAGACATATTTAAGTAGTAAAACAAAACAAAAAAAAAAAAAAACAAAGCAAAAAAAAAGTCAACAATTTTTCTTTCACTTCAGTAATTCCACTATTTGTGTTGGTCTGTCACATAAAATACACAACAAGGTTTTTGTAACATGACATTTGCAAATATTAAATACAATCATTTCCAAGTCTCTATGCATCAGATGGAATTTTGCACACATTCAGACCTGTGCATTGTAGCGTGGGCTACATTTACAAAATCACAACTTGCTTAATGTGGTCTGTGAATCACAAGAAAATAAAATCCAGCCGTTTAGAAACTGCATGTCTCCAAAGTGACATGTGGAGGGTAAAAGAAGTGAACGTTTTCAGTGCATGAGTGGGAGATGAAGCCAGATGATTCTGAGTGCTTGAAAGAACAAATGGGGAGCATTCAGCAGAGCCTGAAAGACTGTAGCTGTGTTTACAGGATGAGCCTGCAGTGATTTGGCTGAACAGAGAGCGCACAGCCTGAAGGTCTACTTCCTGCAGCATGGCAGCGAATTGGGAGGATAACCCCTCTGCATACCACATGATAGCAAAAGCAAACATTTGCTTTTAGTCTACAACCTAAAGGACACACCGCTCCTGTCAAAACACAAATTATGACATTTTTATGCTTGTTGGTATGACAAAAGTCTAAATACACCATTTGCCCTGGTGTCCATATTTTCTGCTTGGAACAGAAAATATGGCCATTAGCATTATTTCAATCATGATGGCAAATCAAGTAAACAAAAGCAACATAGGCAGGGTAAATGTGAAGTGCATTTTAAATCTGCCTCAGGGGCACTGATACCAGGGATCAAGTTAAACACATAAGTGCAATTAAGCAATCATTACTTATTATAGCAGAATATAATGTTTGATTCAGGATTAAGGACTTGTTTAACTTTGCTGAGAACATTTGTTCAGCAAAAAAGATGAAATTTTTGTGTGACAGCTAGCATGGTTGGATCATAGGTTGCCTATTTTAACTCAGCAGTACAGCTAAGGAAGAATACTTGATGTCTCACTTTGTGGCAAAAGGCCACCTGTGCTGTCATGCATGCATGCACATGGGTACACTTTACACAAGCACACATACATTGTCACTAGAGGGCAGGTCAGTGACAGTGTACTTTCCAAGCTGTCATGGTTATTCTTCAGGTTGGCTGGGACAAAACAGCCAAATTCCCCTGGGTTCCCACCTTTTGCTGCTTGGTTTTACTGTAGAGCAGTAAACCGTAAGAATGACAAAAAAAAAAAAAAAAAAAAAAAAAAAAACACATGACCAAGTCAACATCGTAAAGACATGTAGATAAAATCGGGTTTGTTTTGTATGATTGCACTACCAAAGAAAATTGTTACTGCAATAATAAGTTTGATTTACTTTGCTGGAGACTTAATTAAGTAACCATAAAGCGGGGTCCTGGTATTCATAAGAGTTAGGGACCACAACCACCCTTGAATAGATGAAATTCTTGAATACTTGAGGCTCCCCTCTCTAAAAATTTTTATAACTGCTTTTTCTTATTGTTAAAGTGTCAAACATACCTCAGTATTCATTATTATGCACGGTGGAAATTGTTTTGGAAGGAAAACTGTAGATATTAGCAGTCTACAGTCTACAGTCTTCCTTCTCTCTGCTCTTGGACATGCAGCCAATCAGTGCCAAGGAAAATAAATGGCGTTCCATGATTGGCTGCTTTGCAAACACTGGCTAATCAAGCATCAAGAAGCATTGCTCCTAGGTATTTCAGCTTTTCAAGCTACATTTTCTTTTTTATAATGTAGACATGCTCTATGAAAAAAGTTCACAAATAGCCAAATGTTCTGCAAATAATTGCTATGTTCTGCTAAAAATCTGTGAATAGGTGAATCCTTAAATAGGTAGAGACCCATTGCAGTTTTCTAAGTTCTTAGCAAATCTATGTTTTTACTTAGCAACTCTACATCTGCAACAATCTGCAGATAATCTGATTGGATTCTGGTATCAAGACAGAGAACAGAAAGCATAGACTGAGACAGTACTAAATAGAACAGTCTTGACAGACGTGCTGATTGGAGGCAAGTGAGGTGGAATTTGAAGATGTGCCTTTTAGTCAATTGTTCAAAAAAAAAAGACGACGTCAAACAGTTAAGTCTCTCCTGAGGATTTGAATGAGAGAAGTGATTGTGCCCAAGTAGTTGCCAAAAGTGCCAAGAGAAATGTTTGGCAAAGCAAAACGTGAAAAACTGAGCCTTGACATTGCTTAAAATGCATATGTGGCTCAATCGTGTATCAACTAATAAACATAGTAGAGATGCAGCAAATAAATGGTAGACGGTCAAATCTTGCTGGGTGCTTATTGATCACTTAGTACAAGTACTTTCACACAACAACTCCCCTTGACCTGTCTGTGCAGGCATTCATACACTGGTTTGCAGACTGGTAGGCCACTTGGAGTTTGGCATCTTGCCCAAGGACACATCAGCATCTTCTCACTGAATTTCAGGCAGAGAGCTAGAGTACATAGAAACAATAAGTAATATCAAAGGAGTACCTCAAAATTCTTCCAGATAAACTACAAGGCTGAAAGAGTTTGAGATTCAGAAAAATAGTAATCCTTCCCAAATACAGATGTTAGTGATGGTGATCAGATATAAACAATGGTTTGTAAGTTGTGTAACTGAATACCAACACATTTAATTAAGCACTATAAAAACACTGTAATAAGAAGAATTCAAACATCCACCCATTAATTGAGCTTGATGATAACAGCCAAAACCATCCTTTTCTTTATCAAAACAAGTTTTCAGAAACACAGTAAACATGATGTGGTAAAAGCTTTTAGACCTGGTCATTTCTCAACACCAACAATGAACTAATATAATGAACTGACAAGCTGATTTGTTCTCATTAGAAATGTAGAAAATGAAGTCCTTCAACCCCATAGTGAGGGGAAAAAATCCAAGAGCTAATTTAAATCTCAATAACTCCTTAACATTTATGTCTATGTAGACTTCCATCCAGAGCTGCTCCTAATATTCCTCAGCCACTGCACATAGAACAAACTGTATACAATCATGCATCATTTATTTGTTATTTTTGCAGAGCGTGAATCCAGCACTGCAGTCAGCTCATGGCAGGCCCACGCACATCTTAGTGTGTGGCTGATAGCTTTGGTGCAGAAATCTGGAGTCATGCTGGTGCTAAATATAGACAGAGGTTTTATGTAAGCTGAGGTGAATCATTCCGTTCCACACGTTTCAGCACATTTACTCACACACTGAATAAGTGACAACATACAGGTAAAAGGGAATAACACTGATGAGTTTTCAGACTATTGAAATAAAACAAAACTGAGCGGCTGACTGCTAAGCGTATTTTTTTCTGTCTGCTGAGTGAAAAGTTACATTTACGTCTGTTTCTGCGTCTATTTATAGGTTTGACTTTGTGTTTCCACAACGAGCAAAGACATTATAATATGTTAAAGAGTGGAGAGAAATGAACGACGGCATGTGGGTTGACGAGTGGAATTGTCCCCATCCTCTCGAACATCACCGTTAGCATATGTAAGAAATAGAAATGCACACATTAGCACCTCGAACCCTGCAAGGAAGTATGCTGGTCTGTTTGGCTTCCGTAGATCAGCTTCAAGCCAACCTAAAATTATCTGCGTGGATGCAGAGAAAACACAGCACAGCTTATTGATAATGTCTGATACAATATAATGAAGCTATAAGATGCTAAAGAGAGTTACTTCCCATTAAGAATGTGGGAGGAAGATCTCAGAGATTTAAATGTTATGCAAAACCTGCAATTTAGTTGCTATAGTGGCAACTAAATTTCTTCCCCCACCTAGATCACTTTTGCAACTGACATCTAATATTACACCCTCGAATCCTTAGCAAGAAGAAAACAGTAAGCGTCATCCTTTAATGTTATGGACCATGGAATAAGAAACTCTTCTGATATATAAACTATGTTCTTTATTTCCTATTGTCTGATTTTAAATTCAACTCTATATCTCAGGACATTTCCTCCTGTTACATCACATCAAGTTTTTTTTTTTTTTTAATCCCAAGAGTCAGATACACATGTGCACGCATAAGAGTGATGTCTCCTTTGATTTTTGTTGCGCTTCGGATTTTTTTCATCTTCATGTCACTATGTAGTTGTGCTTGGAATAGTCAGCTAATGAGTGGCATAATGTCAACTTTATAGCATCGTTGTCTTGTTTTAGAACATGTAGAGTGTCTTGCCAAAATATTCGCATCTTATGTATTTTGTTGTCAAGTTACAATTACAAGTTTCAATGTATTTTACTGATATTTTATGTAACAGAATGGAATATAATGTAGACCCAGATACTGACATTTTGGCTGCACATGATTGCCTTGTTTCAGCTCCATCCTAAACTCAGCAGCTTTCTTGTATCAGCTGCAGAAAAGCATCTTCACTGCACGATGTTGGTGTATTGACAGTGATGCACATGGTTTGTTTTCTTCCACACACAAGTTTTTCAAACAGTTCAGCTTTGTTTTTATCTGACCTTCTTCTACATGTGTTCTACGCCCTCTATATAGTCGTGGCAATATTTAAACAGGCCCTCGTATGACTTTTTAGACCCTAATCCTGATTTAAACAGATAAACAGACCACAGACAATGTCATTTATGAGTTTGTGAACAGATCTTTCTTTGTGCAGTCACTTTTAACCTTTTCTTCCCACATGATACAGAATCTAAAAGTAGACATGATGTAAAAATTTTCACTTTTTCTTTGTTATGTAACACTTATTTGACTCAAACCAAAAAAAACAAAAAAAAAAACGTGTTTTTGGAACCAAAGCTTTAGAAATACATTCATATCCAGGTCTAGGTAATCAATGTGCTTTCAGTCATTTTCTTCAGGACAAAATGTATTTCCATACCTCTGTGATTTGACTGTACTTTGAAAGTGAGAAATAGGGAAGCGTAAAAAAAAAAAAAAAACATAACTGATATTTATTTGCCTAACATTAAAAAGTAGTTAGCTAACAATGAATGCCCTGCAAGAATGCGGAAAAGCAGAAGCAATTAGAGCGGTCAGTGTAATAACCCACCAATGACCATTAAGCTACTTGATGATGGTGATGTGTTGGGGTGTTTTAGCAGCTGTTGCCATGTCAACCCATGATCCGAAATGGCATCTCACATAAAAGATGGATCCAATAATCTCTGTGTGAACTGCAACTGAGAAATGTGTGAAGGATATTAGAGTAAAATTGTTTCTGGACTGTTTGTCATCTACATCAAGGAAGAAAGGATTTAAGTATCTTACTTTTTCACCATAATCAGCTGCATTTAACATAGCTCTATGAGCATGGCACATAGCAGTACTTTGAAACCTTAATTCTTTTGCAGCGGGGCTGAAATATGCTAAAGATTTAATCTCAGAAGCCAAAGAAACAGCACAATTTGTGACCAAACTACAGTTTCTCATTTTATAATGAAGCCATACTGACATCTACTGGATAAGAAGGGCAATTGCTGCTTCTTATTTTTCAAACTAAAATAAAAGCGAAAACAAAGTAATAGACCTTTCCATACAGTGCTTTTCATCAGCCCCTAAAATAATATTTGCATTTTTGTATATATTTGTATTTAAAAAAATCAAATAAAATTCAATATCAGACAAAGATAGCTTGAAAAAAAAAGCCAAAAAAGGGTTTCCATATGATTACTTGGTAACCCAATGCACATTTTGACATTTTTAATTTCCCCATCTCAGTTGCATATTCCTTTGGACTGGAGTTCACAAAACATTTATCATGTTAATTTGACAAGCCATCATCATTATTGTGTCATTCCAGTGTCTTTCTGTCTGCATTCCATCCTGTGTGAAAACAGCCTTGCAGCATCCCCGTGCAGTTTTGTGGTTTGTTAATTTCCACTCACTTGGGAAAATGGCAAAATGTATAACCTCAGTCAAAGGTTTTACAGGAAAGGGGAAGGCAGGCTGAGGAGAGCTGAGAGACTGGATTAACTCAATGTTCTTCAAGAAAACCAATGAGCTGTCACGGTTGATAAAAATAATTTTTATATACCCTGAACCATATACATTGTCACTGGAAATACCTTACCCTGTTCTAACATACAAATACAGGCTTTAGTTTTTTTGTGTTTTTTTTACAGAAAAAAAAATAGATTTGGAAAAGCTAGAGTGCTAGAAATTTTGGTTTTGTAATTATTGTGTTTATATGCATTTTTTTTAATTTAAGCATTCAAATCAGATTTCGTACCTACCTTTATATTGTCTGCCAGACGACAATAATTTCACATATTAAATCAGATGTGTATGAATACTTGTACAGTACTTGAGTAGTTTTTTTTACAAAATAGTTTTTTTTCATCTTACTAAAGTAATTTCTTGGATGGCTGCTTTTAATTTTACATAAGTAAACATATGTTGAAGTAGTTCTACTCTAACTGGAGTACAGTTTTTGGCTACACTCTCCTGAAAACAAATAGTGTAAAAAATTCTCCAAAATATACTGAGAAGAAGCAACCAATTGTTTTTTTCCACAAATACTGAGATTTTATTGGGCAAGGAAAAAAAACAAAACAAAAGATTTTGACATGTCTGAAGTGCTTATTTATGTTGATCATTTTTAACAGATGTTGTTACAGGTAAAAACATTGCAATTCCAGTGGAATGTCAAAGAAAAACTGTAAATCCATAAACAAAAGCAAGTGTGCATGTGTTAATAATTATGTTTGGACAATTTGACAAACTCAAAACCCTAATAACACTATAAAACATAACAATGTTTTTTAGGTCTTTGGTCAGTTGTTAGATTTGAAAAAAAAAAAGTTGTTCCAGTCACAAAACTCACCGTATGCATATTTTTCTCTGCAAATCCGAGGATTCTTACTCTATACAGGTGCTATCTATCCACCTTTATTTTTATTTGTGAATGCATCTAGTCTCAACGAGCCTAAACCTGGTCATGAATTTGCTAAATATCAAAGTCTGGAAACAAATGTTTGGAGAATTTTGAAAGCAAGCAGCACATGTGGGATTTAACTGCCAGTTCAGATACTCTTCAGAAGATGGAGGTTTACTTGATTTTGATGCTCTGGATGCGAGCCTCTCCTTCAAAGCTGATGACTGAGTACTTCTCTGCACCCATGCGGTTGGGAAAGTGGATTGTAGAGCCATCTGATAAGGTCACGACAAACTCAGCGGGAGTGAATTCAATGATGATCTAAAGGAAAGAATACATTAGACTGAAGAAGATTTACACCAAAAAATGATTGATAGAGATACTGTGACACATTTTTCTGACAGTATTTACACACCTTGAACTCTTCTCCTTGCTGGAAGGGAAAGCCTCCTTCACGGACCTCCTCACACCAGTTGCCTCCTTCATAGGAGTTGCAGACGACTGTGTTTTCGTCTCCATGGGCATTAAAACGAGGGTTAATATGCATTGTGATGTCCTGCTCATCAGGGCCAATATTGACAGCAAAGCTACAGGTTAAGAAAAAAAAAAAAAGCAACAAGGCATAATATTTTATTATTATAGGCTTTGTACATGTGTCAGACACCCTGTCTACTTTTGAGATTAAGCTTTTATTTTTGATTTATTTTCTGAGCCATTACTGTAGGTGTACTGCTGTACATTAGAGTGCAGAAGAAAGTATCAACTATTTGCACTGTGCTATTTTAATCCTGCTACTTTACGTTGTGCAGTTGTTGCCAAGTTTATGGCAACAACTGCTGCCATTTACTTGGATTTCCCCTTTTCTTTTCTTTCCATAGAGGGTATTATTTTCGTGTTTAACTGTGCCTCTTTCCTGACAATAAACTTTGTGTCAGTCTCAGTTTGCTCTTTCCTCAAAAGATTATGTTTAGCTGTGTTTTACTGCTTCTGTTATTTAGCTGTCACTACTGCTGATTTGTTTTGTGTACTTTCTGTGCACTCAACAGAAAGTGTTCCTTGCTAAGCTGTTTTGTGTTTTACTGTCTTTTATCCCTTGAGTCATTGACAGCACTATTGCTCCTATTACCTTTATTTTTATGTTAAATCGTTTTATTTCAAGTGCTTTCCTGTTCAAAAGAGAAACAGAGTTAATGGCCAATGTTTCTGTGGGTTTTTCCATGCATGCTTCTTGTCTCTTAAATCCCAATCTTTCGGATATTCTCTCAAATAATTTGGTTCTACCAGAATGGAAAGAAGTGGCTCTTTTCGGCATAGAGGGATTGTTCCAAAGTCAATCACTTGTGTCAACTGTCGGTGGCGGGTTTAGCCAATTATTGGTTACAACTAGATTTGACAGTATTGTATCAACATTTGGACAGGTCAGGCTGCATGCAGTTGGATCTGAATCTGACTATCTTTTTATTGCATTGTCTCAAAATGATTGATCTGAACAAAATTTGGATTGTATATAACAGAACACGCAGAAAAGAGCCTTGAGAGCACGTTTATTGTGAATTAAACTAAATTCAGTTTGTTTAGCAAATTACTTTTTAGTGCAGTCAGAAAGTAGTGTTGATGTCTCTATCTGGTTTTTTTTCCCAATGTGTCAGAAAAAAAAGAATATTTCATTAAATTTGAAGGAAGAAGTCTCATGAGTCTTATGACTTCAATGCTGCATCTGTTATCACGTCACTGCAACCTTTTAAGATCCCATGACAAGAATGTTTGTGCAAATCTAATGTGAACTATCTTTAGTGTGAGCCGAAAACCAAATAAGGCTAATGTGAAAAGCATACACAGAAACCGAGACACATGTAGGTGTTTTAAATACTCACTTTGTAGCATCAGGTTTTGCCACTCCAACGATAGTCAGGGTTTGTCCGACTTTGAAGGACATATCCTTGATGATCATACCCTGTGCACAATTGAAGGAGAAGGTCAGTGACACATCACCTAAAGAAACACTGCATAGTACACATGGCTGACACAGAAATGTAGAAATGTAACCCTACTGTTTTCCTCTGTTTAAACAGCAGCAACATGTGTTTCCAATTACACTCCCACCGACCAATTCGGCAAAGATTCCAGCTCTCTCTTCTCTCACAGTTGCCAAAAAAATGTTTGCATAGTGCCAAGTTGGCCAGAGGCTGAAAGTGTTGAAAAATGATGAGGGCTGACTGCTGTTCGTTTTAGTAATACTTTCCTCCTTGCAGTATAGAATGGTAACTGCCCAGTGGAAAAATAACTGATGTACAATATAGAGAGTAATACTGGACAGAGCTATAATAAGAAACTTAACTTGTGCGGGCAATTCGTCCTAAGATTCTGCCGTGTGAAATTTACAACATCATAAATAAGGGAAAGGTGACATCATATGCATAGTAAATTTGTCTTAAATATACTATACCATCATACATCTTTTCATAGCTATGGTAGCTAAGATAAACAAAAAACATACTAAGTTTTTTTGCAGTTTCACATCTGTTTCTGTTTAGAGAAAATTGTCATTTTCTTATATTTAATCATCTGTACATACATTTGAAGAATCGTATTGGATTTTATGTTTTTTTTTAATTCATCTCCTTCTACATTAAAAAAGTGGATTTCAGAAGCTTTTACTGATTGTTTCAGTGTTACAGTCAACAAGACTCTAAACGGTTGCCTAAAAATAACTAATAAAACATTAAAATAAGTACATGGTCAAATTGGAGTGAAATGCTGTGAGTATTTTCCAACATATAGTGATCTTCATCCCTTGAGTTTCCTGTTTTGAATGCAGAGGTAAGCTGTGATTATTTTGAATCTTACTAACCAAAAAAAAAAAAACAATTTATAAGTCTTGGCAGGCTTATAAGGCTTGGCAGAAGGAAGTAAAATCACATGGTTCAGACATTCTTTCAGCATAGAGCTCATCTGTTAGGTATCTGCAGTAATTATCACCGAGTATTGAATTGTGCGAGATGTGTTCTGGGTCAGACTGACCTCAAGCATCTGCAATCTCCATCCACTTGGTGCTTAATGCTTTTAGTCTTGTAGTTACACCATGACATAACACCTAACATCTAGCTAACTTAACACCTCTAACATATTCAGGGTGACACAAATGACATCAATGAAACATTCCCTTGTTCTATTTGAGAATCACATAACCTCTCCCCTATCACTTGTTCTGTCCAAGATAAACAGTGCTTTGCAAATTTTTTAATACCGCTTGACCTTTTCACATTTTGTCATGTTACAGTCACAAAGTGTAATGTGATAAACCAACAAATGTAGGGTATTATTGTGAAATGAAATTGAAAGGCAAAGGGAAGTGAAAGAGAGCATTAACCAAAGAAGCATCTAGTCAGCCTTTGGTAACTCTGAAAGAGCTGCACAGATCCATAGCTCATGTGGGAGAATCTGTCACAAGGGCTACCATTACCCACGCACTCTACAAATCTGTTCCTCATCAGAAAAAAAGGCAAAAAGTACAGAAATTTCTGAGACTAAGCAGATGGGACAGAGAATGTTGTCAGAGTTGATGGAAAGACGGATGGTGCTAAACATAGGGCAATCCTGGAAGAAAATCTGATTGAGTCTGCAAAAGACTACAGACTGTGACGGAGGTTAATATTCCTGGAGAGAGAAAATAAACACACATATCAATGTAACTGTATGGATTAAAGCATAGGAAATTATTGGAATGACTTTTTCAGTGTCTTTACCAAATCCTATTAAACATTTTTGAGAATACCTGAAGATAAAAGTTCACATAATGGTCTTTTTACCATCTGAGGAATTGTGAAAATTCAGTCTTCAAATGTGAAAAGCTCTAAGAAAGACACCCCAAAAGCTGGAGATTCAGTTGTAGTGAATGGTTCTGAATATTAATGCATGTCACACTTTTCAAATTGCTCTGTAAAAATTTAAACAAACATGTTTCCTTTACTTCCACCACACAATTGTACACAACTTTATTACATAAGTTGTAATGAAGTTACATTCGAAAATAGTAATGTGACAAAATATAAGATTTGGTTTGCAATGATATGTATGCAAGTTGCAGTAAACAGGAGAATCATATTGATTTATTTGTTAAGTGATTTATTTTATATTTCTTCTCCCTGATTGTTTTTAAATGTGTTTACCGCTGGCGCAAACAGCGGTAAACACATTTACCGCAATATTTGATAAGACAGAGGCCTTCATTGTTATCTGCTTACAAGTTTATGACCCCTGAGTTTAAGAAGAGGTTGGAATGGTATTCAGACTATTTCATAATGGCGAGTTGATTATCACATTGTATGATGTGCTATTATTTCTTACTTTTACAGAAATGTTGAGAACATTAACATTGTACTTTTATCTGGTAGCTAATTGTTAAGTTGCAAAGTCTTCAATTTGCTCACATCTGCTGTGAATGCTTTGCTCATAAAAGGCTTTTAAAGAGGCCTGAATGAATTAAGCTGAAGGCTTCCATGCAGGGTTCTGCAAATCTGCAACACTCAGTTACATGAGTTGACAAAAAAAAAAAAAAAATGGTAACACCAGCTGCCATTTTCACATAAACTTGACCTAAGACTACACCTATTATTAATGAAATATGCAGTTTATAGAAGCAGGGCAGAAATGTTATTAAAAATATACTTACTATCACCATCTTTGCAGATAAAGAGTCAAGTGGAGCTGAAAAAAAGAGTGAGTACTGCAGAATCTTGCCTCAGCGTCTACACCCAGACTGGCGACTATATGCAATGCAGGGTGGGAGGTTCCTTCTCACTGAGTGGCACTCTGTGCAGCAAATAGGGTCGCTGTCCCCGGCAACTAGCCAGCCTACATAAGGGGCAGTTTTAGTACCTGAAAATAGCGGCCTAAAGATTACTCTAGGCCTCAGTAAATTCTAATTAGTTGACAGATGAGCTACTGATTTCAGGTTAGTAGATTGAAAGCAGTGGAGTTGAGGCTGCCTGTATAACAGGGAACACTACCCAGAGTTGTGGACGGAAATAGAAATGTATTTGTCACCAGGGAGACAGATCAATATTTAGTGCAGCCAGCTGCCTTATGTTCAATTACTGTAAATAGTTTCGAACGCTCAGCATGATCAAGTGGCAAGAAGTTTTTCTGAAAAAGTAATGTTTTTATTTTTCTTTTTAAGGAAAATGATTGAGGGTTTGCCTCTGTGAGTCACAGGCAGTCACAGGCCACTCACTTTCAACTCCTAACAACTGAAAATGCCGTTGTTGCTCAGAAATGGCAAAAAAATACACACAGAATTTTACAAGCTTAAAATTCACAAAGTGAAAGGTGTATAACAGGTCAAATTATGTTCGTGTTAAGATGTGAGCATTTTTTCTACTGTAAAGTTCAAGGTTAGGTTTATCACCAACATAACTATGTGTTTTCTGTGAAGATATAAATTGATTTATCAAACCATGAAATTTTTTTAGATATGAGTAATGTGACAAGTCTACAGATAAGATGTACAAATTCAAAGAACATTCTCCTACTATTCACACGTTTTATAAGGGAGTGTCCAGGACAAAAGGTTTGCTTTATTGTCATTATGTTGATTAATGTACAGTAGGGCTATTGTAAACGAATATTTTAGTAAACGAGTAATCTACCGATTATTCTTACAATTAATCGGGTAATCGGATAAAAAAAAAGATAAAATAAAACATTGGTAAATCTAACATAACGGCAGTGTTACTATCGCATATCAACATCAGTCCAATTTTTCACATTTTAGCTTCTCTAACAGTTTCTTTTGTGTAGTTTAGAAAATTAACCTGTAACAATAATAACTCACTTTGTTAACTTGAAGAAAAGTTATACAAAAATCTGAAATTAATTCAATGTAATAATAA
>CAEGAE010055240.1:0-90689 GCA_903067095.1 Girardinus metallicus | reverse complement strand
GTAGTTCTGCAGTATGCCAGAACCAACTCGATAGCGGTGTGACAGCTGGACACCTACAGCTGTTGTTTCAGATGTTCCTTTTTATTTTTTTTTTTTTGTCATTATTACAAGTTATTACACTCACTTGATTTTCTGGTTGTTATTAAGTTCTACTGAACAATTTTGGCTCTAGTTAGAATGTTTCAATTTGCTAAGACTAGAAAACTGAAAGATTTTAAAATCTTAATAAATACCATTATTTCTATCCAACTATGACATTATTACATATTTATATTTTCATGGAATATTTTCTTCATGACATTGAACTCATTGGCCAATGAACACAATATATGTTTTTTACATATTTGACACTGCAGCCCCTACATGCCTAACCCACACTCCCAACATCACTGATGCTGTCCAGCCACTCTTCCCTCTTCCTCCTCAGAGTCCTTCATCCCCTCCTACTCAGTGACCCTTCAATGTCCTTCAGCAGGTCACCTCAAATCACCACGGCAGATGTTAGACGACAATTGGTGAGGCTCCAGCCTGGAAAAACTGCAGGCCCTGATGGTGTGAGCCTGAGGATGCTCAAAGCCTGTGTCATCCAGATCTGTCCTCTCGCCCTTCCTCTTCACACTCTATACAACTGACTTCAGTTGTTGCACTGAGTCCTGTCATCTGCAGAAGTAACTAGCAAAACTCTGCATCCCTTCCTCAGATTCTTTATGTGATTGTATAAATTTCCCAAACATAGATATTCCTGATTTAATGCATAGCAATGGCCCCTGTGTCGTGCACAAGTCACATGGTGTAAAATCCAGTATCTCGATTCTTGGCTCCCTCTCCCATATTCCATCAAATTTGTATTGAAACTCTGTTAGTGGTGGTGATGTTCTTAACAAGAAAAGGGGCCCCTAATTATTATTGTGCTTAAGACCCCATACCACCTTAAGCCAGTCCTCTTTGATGAGCTAGAGCTGCTGCAGTGCTCATCTCTGATGGATGGAAGAGACAAACAGGGTGACGTAATTCGTCATATTGTGGTGTTTTCTATCAGTCTCCTCTTGATGCAGGTGTGGTGATGTTGCAGGAATAAGACTCTACATGCTTTAGACTTTGACTGAACAGCAAAGCTTTATTACAATACTGCAGCCTAAGTCAGCATGACCGAATTGCGAGGAAATCTTGGCCCAATCATGGTCAAGTGCCCGTGATTGTTGGACAGCACCCCCTTTTCTAGGGTCCTGGCCAACACACGCTGTCTTCAAAGTTTACATTATCACATACTTATCTTGCTGATATAAGCAAGTTTAGGTCATGGTGGCCAATAATGTATTGGGAGTCCATATATGAAACTTGTTTTTTGAACTCAATGTCCCTTTGTCTCATGATCAGACACTACGATACCATTATAGACAAGCGTTTTCCATTTCTCAACTGTTGAGTTTTTAATAATTGCCACATTTGTTTTTGTAGGCAGAACAGAAATGTACTCAGAAGAAAATTCTGAATGATCATGATCGACTATCACTTTATTGTTTGGTGAAATCAGAACGATACAGTGAAAGTAAGAGCAACTCAAGGGACTGGGGCAGAACAGCTGTGTAGCCATAAGAAAACCACTAATCAGTGAGACTAACCCCAGAAAAGGCTTTAGTATGTAAGCAAGCATGAAGATTGGATTATGGAGCTATGTAAGAAGGTCATGTAGTCTGATGAGTCCATAGTGACCCTGTTCCAGAGTGATGGGTGCATCACTGTAAGGCAGACAAAGAGGTGCATGCAACATGTCTAGTCTCTACTGTACAGGCCTATGAGGGTAGCATTATCTTCTGGAGTTGTTGCTGGTCAGGTCCAGGTACAGCAACACTATGAGGTCAGCTGACTACCTCAATATCCTGAATGACCAGGTTTTCCCCTGATAACACAGGCTTATTCCAAGATGACAATGCCAAGATTCATTGGACTCAAATTTTGAAAGAGAGAGTCCAGAGTCCAGACCTTGGCCTACTGAGAATCTTTAAAAGTCAGTGCAACACTGGATGGAAATAAATCTTGTGGCATTGCAGAAGCTTATAGAACCAATGCCACAGCAAACATAATCATAATGTGCAGCATAAGCTAATTGTGGTTCAACAAAATATTAAGAGTATGGGATCTTTTTTTGGTGGTAAATTTGTATTGGTCAGGCAGTATTATTTTATTCGTTTTATACCATAATCATTTATCTTCCTTTTTTTCATGATTACTTGTAACACAATGCTTCCTCAGATAGCAACTCTCTCATTTGCAGTAATGAAGATGGTTGAATGGTGTACAGGATTAAGACAGAAAGACATCAGTGTCCAATAGAAGAAGGAAGGTAGCAAAGGGGAGGAGTGAAGAGTGAGGAGGCATAAAATCAAGATTTGTTTGGAAAAAAGCCACAGCTTGAGCTCTCCTCTGACTTCAAAGATGGACATGCAGGTTGGAGGTGACCTCTGCTTCCCACATCTCTTCAACACCTCCTGCAAGAAACCTATATCTTCTTGGACTGAAACTGCGCTCCTTCGCATCTTACTGTCCTTCATCTCTCTGGTCACTGTGGCTCTCAACCTACTCGTCATCATCTCAGTCTCTCACTTCAGGCACAGATAGATTCCTTGTATCACATTTTCTGCTTTGGTTTCATTCTTTTGACAACTGTGTATTTGGACAGAAAATGGCATTTGGCTGTAATGACCAGAACTGGAGATGATAGTATTTCTAATCTCATTTCTAAACCTGAAGATGTTTCATTTTAACTTGAACAAAACAGCAAAAAACAATTAAAATGTGTAGGGTGTGTTGTAACAAAGTGTTTCTGTCTCCTTTCAGGAAGCTCCACACACCCACTAACATCCTCCTTCTCTCTCTGGCTGTGTCAGATTTCCTCGTGGGTCTCCTGTTGATGCCGGGTGAAATCATGCGACACACAGCCTGTTGGTTTTTTGGTGACCTCATGTGTTCCTTGTATAATTACGTATCGTACATCGTCACCTCTGCTTCGGTTGGTGACATGGTGCTCATATCAGCGGACCGCTATGTGGCGATCTGTGACCCTCTCCATTACGCCACCACAGTCACAGAGAGAAAAGTTAAAGTCTGCGTGTGTCTCTGCTGGCTCAGCTCTGTTGTGTACAGCAGTGTCATTGTGATGTCTGACTTAACTCAGCCGGGGCAACATAACTCCTGCTATGGGGAGTGTGTCATTGTGGTTGACTACATTTTGGGAACGTTTGACCTTGTTGTTACATTTATTGCTCCAGTCGCAGTGATCATTGCGCTGTACTTGAGAGTGTTTGTGGTGGCCGTCTCTCAGGCCCGTGCCATGCGCTCTCAGGTCACGGCTGTTTCCCTTCAGCTTTCGGTTAATCTGACGAGAAAATCTGAGCTAAAAGCTGCTTGGACCCTGGGGGTTCTAATGGTGGTGTTCCTCATATGTTTCTGTCCATATTACTGTGTCACCCTGGCAGGTGATGACTTGCTCACCGACTCGTCTGCATCCTATGTCATATTTCTGTTTTATTTCAACTCTAGTCTGAACCCAGTGATTTATGCGTTGTTTTATCCTTGGTTCAGGAGAGCTACCAAACTCATCATCACTTTTCAGATACTGCAGCCTGGCTCCTGTGAGGCCAACATACAGTAAATCATGACAACAGTTTCATAACTAACACTAACTTGAAAGGAATAATTGAAAACTAGACATCGTTAGGAGATTTCCACAGACAGCAGCTTGTTAAATTCGTTTTGCTGTTGCATGTCCACCTTGAGATTTGATGTTTTTTAACGGCATTCTGGCTTTTGGAATCACCAAACAACAATGATTAAAATTAAAGGTGTTTTACAAATGTTTTGTCTCATATTTTCTTATCTGCTAGATCTGAAAAACAGCTAATCAGAGTTTAAAACAACTGAAATTGTGACTTATCTGTGGCTCACACGTCATATCGACACACTGTCACCTTCCTAAATTAATGGCCTGGGTCAATTCTTGCCAAAAAATTATTTAGGCAAAACAAACGAACAAACAAAAAAAAAAAAGACTTGGGCCATTATTTTAGGAAGATTACAATATGTTAGCCATCTACACTTTCACAAGAGACTGCTAAGTGTGTCACTGTTTGAACAGTGTTGCTATGAAAACAAATAGCATCGCCTGAGTCTGCCACATTGTCAGTCCAGCAGATCAATCCTTTCAGCTGATTGCCAGCTTGTAGAATTGTTTGGTAGTTTCCAAACAACTGACACTTGGAAAAACTCAGGAACATACTGCACTCAGTCTTATTACATGAATGTTAGCTTGTTGTGAAAAGTTAAAGGTTTACTCCTCTTTTATGTGGAAGACTGACATCATGGATTGAAAAAGCCAGTAGAATGACAACAATAGAAACATTGTTTGATGACAAAAACCTGACAAACGTAAGAAATGTCATTTCTGTTAACAAAGCACAGCTCACAGATATGAACATTTTCATTTTAAGTGGTTTAATATGGCTAAAATCAGTTGACGATCTCAGAAGCTTCTTCTACAGGTTTGAAAAACAGCTAATTACACCATTCACCCCCTGATCTCCTGTCAGCACTAAAGATTAGTGAGAAAGATGTTAACAGATTCAGAAGATCACGAAAGCCCCAGGATCTGATGCTATCTTATTATTCTTCCTGGAAGCCTGCACTCACCAACAGGCCACCAACTTCATCCAGATCTTTAACATGTCTCTGGAGCTATGTCTACTTCAAGCCTTTCACCATCATCCAGGACCCCACGAAACACCCCATAGCAAGATTAAATTAATTTAGACATTTCACAATGATGTCTGTGGTCATGAAATCCTTTGAGCAACTGGTGTTGAGGCAAGACGGCACACTTCCCCTGTCCGACCTCCTGCAGTTTGCTTATTGGGCAAACATGTGAGCAGGTGATTCAGTAAACTTGGGGGTATAAATTGTGACCTCAACCAGGCAGGGTAGTACACCAAGATCCTGTTTCTGGACTTCAGCTCAGTCTTCAACATCACCAACCTTTGGCATTCTCCACCAGCAGCTCACCAGCTCACAGTGCCGGCTCTTACCCATCAGTGGATCACCAGCGGGGAGCATCTTCTCCTGCACAAGAATCATTAACACAGGCGCTCCCCGCAGATGTGTTCTCTCCCCACTGCTCTTCTTTCTGTACACAAATGACCAAACCTCAGCAGGTCAGTCAGTGAAACTCATGAAGATTGCACATGACTCCATTGCCATTGGTTTGATCCACCAGGATAGTGATGAGTCTGCTCACAGACTGGATATGCTGGTCCACTGGTACGGTAAGAACTGCCTGGAGCTTAACCTGTCAAGGCTGGAGATGATGGTGGACTTGCACAGAACTCTCATCATCCTCAACAACACTGTTCAAAGTGAATCACTTCCAGTTCCTAGGAGCCACCGTTTCTCAGGTGATTCTCACACACAGACACGGTTCGGAGGAGGACCCAGTAAAGACAGGGTACAACCAGAGGCAACTCAAGAAGTACAACCTGCCGAAGGAACTGCTGGTGATCTTCTACACTGCCATTATTCTATTAGCCTGTCCACTGCATGACCATCACTGCGTCTAGTCAATTCACAAAACAGGAAAGGCCTGAACTGCAACAAACAATTAGGTCTGCAGAGAAGATCACATGGGGTGACCTTCTCTCCATCCCAGACTTGTACAGGTCTCGGGTCAGGAAAAGGCCAGCCAGTCTCACTGCAGACACCACACATCCTTGATCTCTAGACTATATTCAACATGATTTTCTTCTGCAACGGTTGTGCCTCCTTTGAGGTGAAAGTAAATGCTTCTTTTTAAATACAGCTCCTGGGCTGTTCTGTGCAATTACAGCTATAAAATTGCCAAGTTTCTGGTGTTCATGTATAATGCCAGACAAGGTGTAGACATATAGGTGTTGCTGCTAGTGAGAAAAGAGGAAGTGACAGGCCTTAACATCAATGTTTGTCGATGCACTGTTGCTGCAATGGGTTGTATCTTGCATCTAATAGTCTGCAAATATTAGAAAACCATTCACTAAAACTGACAAACAATGCAAAATACACAAAGGGAGAGAGGATGAAGGGGAAAAAAGGAGGAGTTACAAGCTGACATTCATCAGGTATATAGTTGGACTTTGTAGCTGATTGTTTTGTGCACATCTGAAGATGGAGCTAGAGACTGGAGAAGATCTCTGCTTTCCAAAGTTAACCAACACGTCCTGCAGGAAGCCTGGATTGACCTGGACTGAAGCCGTGCTCCCTCAGATCATGCTGTCTTCTGTTTCTTTGCTGACAGCATCTCTCAACCTGCTCGTCATCATCTCGGTCTCCCATTTCAAGTAGCGATTTAATCTTTATTTGTAATTACTTTTTGAATTATTTTTGCGGTTTGTACAAAGCTGCGCTATTGTAAAACCAGCATTTATTGATTTGATATTGATTTTCTGTCTCTCTCCAGGCAGCTCCACACACCCACTAACACTATCCTCCTCTCACTGGCTGTCTCAGACTTTCTCCTGGGTCTCCTGTTGATGCCTGCAGAAATCATCCGAAACACGGGCTGCTGGTTTCTCGGCGATCTCACTTGTTTTCTGTATAACTCTCTGTCCTTTGTCATCACCTCTGCTTCAGTCGGAGACATGGTTCTCATATCAGTTGACCGCTATGTGGCTATCTGTGACCCTCTGCGTTATCCCACCAGAGTCACAGACAGAAGAGTTAAAGCTGTTGTCTGTCTGTGTTGGCTTTGTTCTGTTATCTATGGCTGTCTTGTGGCATTAGATGACTTATTAAAGCCGGGCAGGCATAAATCATGCATAGGAGACTGTCTAATTTCTGTTGACTTTGTCGCAGGAACCGTTGACCTCATTGTGAGTTTTGTCGTTCCAGTTGCAGTCATCATTGTGCTGTACATGAAAGTGTTTGTGGCGGCCGTGTCTCAGGCCCGCGCCTTGCGCTCTCACGTCACGGCCGTCACTCTGCAGCTTTCAGTGAATATGACAAAGAAATCTGAGCTGAAAGCAGCCAGGACTCTTGGTGTTCTCGTGGTGGTTTTTCTACTGTGTTACTGTCCGTATTACTGTTTCTCCCTCGCAGAAGAGGATCTGCTCAGTGACACCTACGCGTCATATTCGCTCTTCCTGTTTTATTTCAATTCCACTCTAAACCCTGTGATCTATGCTCTGTTCTATCCCTGGTTTAGAAAAGCAGTAAAGCTCATTGTCACTTTCCAAATTTTGCTTCCTGGCTCTTGTGACTCCAATGTATTGTAAGATAGATAGAAATGGCCATAAAAATAACAATAATATTGTGCAAAAAAACCTTTAGAAAGGTTAAAAGTCTGGCACATCCTGAATAAAGAGTTGGAATACATTTTATCACATATTTACGACTAGTAGTCATTGATTTCCAATGAAGTTGTTTTACTTGTTTTTGATTTTTTTGGCACCAGTAGATTTTTTTTTATTATTTCAGAAGTATGAACAAATAAGACAACACTCCTTTACGTTTCTCAATATCCTTTGGGAAATGTCTAATGTCTCATGAATATGAAAGTGTATGGTAGTACAACTGTGACATAAAAACTACGTATAAGCATTTCTGCTAAAGTAATGAAGTCATGATTTCAAACAGAGTACAGTCATGCCTCAGTATGATGACAGGATCAACGAGTCGCACATGCATACACAAAACATCTCAGTAAAATTAAAGAAAGATAAACAAAGACAAGGGGACCTAGAACTTCACTCGCACATTCATATAACACACCATCGAGTCCAAGGTCCAATCCTGACGAAAACATCCAACCAAGAGACTTATTGCTTACACACAAGCTTTGTTGTTCTGATTTTAGTTTCTATTTTGTGAACCTGCTGAGATATGTGATTGTGGAATAGATGTAGTAAAGATATATGTATTGTCAAGGGAAGTACTTTACCCTGTTCTAATGTATACATTACCTAGTGTATTGGTTTGAGAAGTTTTACATTGAGGCGTTAATTTGAAACACTTCAAATTAAAAAATCCTTCTTGTGCCTTAACTATTATTTTGTATTAGTATTACATTTATTTTCTAATTAAATGCAATACTGTTTGTAATTCATGTTGTGTGTTTCTCTCAACACATCTGGCTAAAACGGCTCTGAAATCCCCCAGAGTGCTGGGTCAGCAAATCTGATGCATCTAAGCAGAGGGCCCTGCCTCCGGCTATTGGGGGCAGCTTTTCAACAAAGGCTTCCACATCTCCAAACACAAAAGGCTCAGAAAATATTGTAATTTTTTTCTCAAGCTTACGCATTCAAATATGACAAATAATGTTTTGGGAATGTAAAGATGTTAAGAGGTGCATTAGTGGGAGGCAGAGCACTACTGTTACTGCTAATGTTGGTGCACTGCCTTGTACTGCTATCCCATCCTTGTCATTTTTCAGCTTAATATGTAGAGTAGGCAAGTAATAATGAGGTTTTTATTTTGAACATTTCAGTAAATTTCATTTTGAAAGGCCACACTAATCCCATGTGTAACAGTGGTTGGGTTAAACCAGTCATATGAAGCCCAAAGCACCTGCTGTGAAAAATATGAAGGCTTTTATGTTGTAGGGTAAGTGATGCTCTTATTTTGACAGTTAAAAGTTTAGAAGCATCAAGTTTCATGAATCATATGGAACTTACTTCCTTTGCTCTTTTTCCATCTTGTCTGTATTAAGTGTTACCCCAAAGTGGCTTCTCTGTAGTTCTGCCAGCTCAGCATAAACATAATAATGAGTAGACACCTCTTTGGCTGCTTGGATGCAGGAAATTCGGCAGCCATCTTGAAGCGGCTGTCCCTCCTTGGTTAAACCAAAACAGCAGTAGAAGCCTCAGCACTGCTGGATATTTTTGTTCATATCGACGGACTATTGACGTGAAGGCTCAGGGGACAATGTGTCACCAGTAAGATGGACATATTATTGTTTTTTGTGTGTGATTAGAATATTACTATACTGTATTTATGTCAACCAATGAAATGCCAGCTAACATTAGCTACAGTGCTTGGTGTAATGCCGGGGTTCATCCCCCTCTATGAAGACTAGCCCAGGTGAGAGTTAGACACTGTCGTAACGCAGTTAGGACAGCGGACAAAGAGAAGATTTCTTCCCTCCCGACTGTCTGTGCAACTCAGGAGATTTTGTAAATCTTAAAATGTTTTAGCCTACCTTATACCACACCAGGTATAGAAGTTGTTTCTGAAATCACAGATGTCGTAAGGACGGAAACCACAAAAAAGACAAAGCGACATGGAAAAGACAGAGGACAACTTTCCAACAAATTCAAAAATAGTTGGACGAATGCCAGTGTGCAAAGCATTCTCAACACCCGAAGGTGCCTGGCTCAGGAAAAGTTATCTAAAGAGACGTCCTCTACTCCATTTTGTGCAAGTCTTATTCATAGAGCAGTATACAATCCAGGAAAACACTTTTCCCCAATGGAAATCTCCCCAGTTCTGATGGAACTGAGAGAGGAAGAGAGAACTGTTACCAGACTTGGGAAAAGAGTATGAAATCTGTATTAGTCTGGCTCGACTCGTTTAGTGGCAACACAGATACAGAAATGTTCAGTGAAAACACTTGTAGGAAAACATTAATGATTTTTTTTTTAATTGAAACAAATACTAAATATGACACAACAATCACAGAAAATATACATAAACTAAACAGACCTTGTGAGCTGATGCCCAGGAGGGGCTAAATAATCCTTAATGGTTGTGTTCTCTTCTCCTTCATCATTTCTCTTGCGTATGTCGTATATTTATCTTCAGTTTTCACCATTCTTTCTGAGGAGTTAACTCAAAAAAATGTGTCTCAACAATGTGTCTCCCTTTGGAGACACATTATATTATAATGTTATTATTACAAAATAACTTCCAATTACATAAGTACTGGCAAAGTAATTTTTATGTTAAGGTGGCGGAGGGTTGTTGTCTGCAGCTACTGAAAGTAACTAATAAAGTAACTTGTAATCTAACTTAGTTACTTTCCAGATAAAGTAATCCAAGTTATTTTTTCAAGTAGCAATGAGTAGTCTAATTAAGGTTACTTTTTCAAAGTGTGCCATCGCTGTTAATATGTTTATGCATAGATGTAATTTCAACCTATGTAGTAGGTCTAGGCAAGAGGTGGCGAAGCTGCGGCTCTGTGATTGCGGAATTTCCCTTACTCCTGAAGGCAGCATTGACAAAAGCAGCGTAACGTGAAATTTTGCTATGCTAGTGCTGCAAGTCTAGTTGTCGGTAAAGACTTTAGGTGACAGATGGAAGTTGAATCATTTAAGAATAAAATATGTTTCCATGGTACCAGCTTACCTTAACAGGTCTCTGTATTTCTGTCGGCTGCATTATTTCACGTCGGTGCACTTTGTGCCGCATCAAAGCTCAGAGGATTGTGGCGCAGAGTGAAGCAGAATAAGCCGCTGTTGCTGCGCAAATAAGACAATGTTATGTCAAACTTTGCGCAGCAGGTTCTGGTGCCACTAATGAGGAAAACAAACGGTTCTGATCACATGGACATAATCAGTGCTGAGCGCACCGCTGTGACGAGTGGCAGGTTCATGGATTTGAGATATGGAGCGACTTTCAACCGCAGAAAAATACAGTTCGAAAGTGATAAAAGTCAGAAAGAAAGACTTCTCAGAGTTTAAATTAATAATGATATTTATTATGGTGAGTCAGACCCGCTGTGTTTATATTAGATGTCTCCTTACGACTATTAAGCAGGGGTGAATTCAGGAAGTTTTTAACGAGAGCTAGAGATGATCTTGTACATGTGTTACACCAAAAATAATGTTTATAGTTCAGTGTAAAATATGCAAAGAGGTCACCATAATACCCTCAAATAAATACAAAGCTGAGTCATTCCAGTAAATTGTCCTACATGTTTCAAAAATGTCCTGCGGTACATTTCCACATCCGACAATCTGACAGACGGAGCTCAAAAGTTTTCTGTATGACTGTGAATTAATTCTTACTCAACTTAAACAAATCTAATCACTGTCAGGATTTCACTGACACACATGTGAAAGTGTTGCTTTGAGTAGCTGTAACAGAGGAAACCAAACCTAAAGACACCTGTAAAAAATAAATAAATAAACACAGTAAGGTGTCTTATTAAAGCCTTTAGGGACTAAGAAAATAAACCTTTTCAGCAAGTAATGTGGTACAAAGCTAATCTTGAAATTGCTGTGTGGCTTTTTACAGTGATGATGAGTTTAACTTGGCTCTTGAGGTTAAACTGGTTTGCCACACCTGGTCTAGACTAAGCAAAACTGTTGTGCTTAAATACGGATTTCTGCACCCTTGTTCATAATAGTTTCTCCTGCTGTTTAATGGAAGGAGGTAGCTCTCCGTTTTCTGCTTCTTGCCCTAATCTCAATTCACACCTTAGTCCTACACCTAACCCTATTATTATGAATGTGAAGTCTTACGCATCAGTTTTATTTGACACCTAAAAACAGATCATTTGCCATATTACATGGTATATTCAAGCTCTATTTTCATTTATATTACTTTTTTCTTACACGTGTTATGGTGGAAACAAACTATTTTCACCTCATTTGGTACCTACAGGTCAAAATGTTAAACTTCAACTTCCAAAATAGAAGTGTAATTCCCACATTCGGCCACTTGATGACAGCATAGGTTCGTCCTGGAGTAATGTATTGATGTTGGAACAAACCCAGTCTGCATTAGAACTTTTAAAAGGTAAAAGTCATTAGATTAATCAGTAATACACATATTAAAATTCTAATAAAAATTACTACATATATTATTTTCAGTTAATAACGCTGCAACACTTAAATAAAATAAGTATATATTTCATGCGACTACATTAAAAGGTCATCCACAACTTGTTAAAATCAACATATATAAATAAGTGTCTTCTCCCTGTATTCATTTACTTGTAAATGTATTTAAAAGATTTACAATTTCAGGGTGCCATCCACTGAGCTCGACTGTAGGGGGAATGCCACCCGGTGTTGTGCCGAAATGTTCTGCTCATTGCTAGTTGTGTGTCTATCACTGCCATAATGCACTGCGTTCATCCCTGGACTGGATACATGTAGTTGTCCCACACCATCAAGTGGTTCAGTTTTAGTAAGTTGATGCCTAAACTGACTGCAAGCAAACTAATACTAGTAAAATCAAAAGTAAAAAAAAAACCCTCATCAACTTAAGCTATATTGCCAGTTGGCATTTTAATGTAGAACAATTTCAAAGAAATAGCAAACCATTACAATGATTTTCTTCAAGTAGTCTGAAGCACTTTCTCAAACAAAATCACATCAGATATGGACAGCTTCAAGTATACATTCAAACAAGGTGCTTTAAGAGTCAGTGGACTCTGACTGGCCTACTGAACTGTGACACTGTTTGAACTTTGCCAGTCCTGAGCTGTGGAGTGACCCTGCAGTCCAAATGCCATGTCATAGCTATTGCTTTGGCCATGACAAGAAGTAGTTATTGACTTAAAACTATCTTTAAAAGTCTAGTTAAGAAGAAGTTTGTTAGAAAATGCAAGCTCATTCTACACTCAATGATTTTCTCTCATATAGATTATTGATTATTATTCCCAGACGGTTGATGGGAGACAATAGAGAAGTTATTGGTTTAGGCCACATTTTATAGATATAGCACTGTCAACCATTTTCTCCTCCATAGCAAAAACATTCTAGAGTCAAATTTGAGGCCATCTGTGTGACAACAGAAACTTTGCCCAAACCGTGACGTGGAAGCAATGCAGAAACGATGCATTCAGTTCTTGTACAATAGCGTGACAGACTGATAAACTTCTTAAATGCCTCTGGCAAGTTGAAATCTGTTGCAACTTGGCAGATATTTGACCTTTTCAAGCTCTCAAACTCGTTATATAGCTTAAACCCCGGAGGCTAACGGGCTCGAGGTTTGATTGTCATAAAATGCGGTAGTAGGTGGTGAGGCAGATGCTGAGGGCCCAGGTTTGAGTGAAGAAAGTAAGGATTTAATGAAGAATGACAACAAAATTCAAAACTCCAAAATCCCAAATTCAAGGCAGCACAGATGAGCGGAAGGCTAAGGCTTGATACTGGTGACAGCTGGTCAAAACGTGGGACATGAGCTAAACAGGTTAGACAGAAATGACAAGGACCCAAAGACACAGAAACACAGGTGGCATTAAATACACAGAACGAGACACACCTGGCAACAATCAAGGGTTAGACAGGACAATGGAGAGACTCACTAGACACAGAACCTAAAATAAACACAGAAAAAAGCTCAAATCATGACATTGATTGGATATTATCTTAAGGATTGTGTGGGTGGGATATACAGGTGAGAATCTGTCAAATAGTTCAACATAGCAAGTTGAAGTATTTCTTGTCATTTAATAAATTCATTTGAAAAAATTCCTAATTCTTTAGGAAAAAAATACCAAAATGTTATCAGACTGTCAAGTCTACATGAGGAATAACATCAAGCTTTTTCACAAATTGATACATTTAAGAAAAATGCATGCTTCATTTAAAAAGCATTTTTAACATTTTTCAAGATGTTAAATTAATTAAATTGGGTTTATTTATAAGGCATGAATTCCCAACAGATGTACTGTAAAGACACTCAACCAAAGACATTGTGTCTATATTCAGAAATATTTAGTCAGTTTAATCTAATCATGTAGATTCATATTCAAAAACACTCATCCAGGGTCTATCCTATTTACTGAACAATGCAATAAAGTGAGTTTATTTCAGTTGGTAAGAAGTTGGGGTTTTTTTTCAATCTGAGGAAACCCAGCTGATTACACCGAGTCACTGACTTTGCAGCAAACCCTGATACTGAGCAGCAACTATTATTATTATTATTAGTCTTGTTTTTATTGTATGTTGTTGGGTAGAACTAGGATGCAATTTAGATGGACTAAAATCCTAAAATGTGTTTTAAACATGAAGAATGTCTTGTTATAAGTCTTGTAACAATATATTTTTCATGTTTTAAGTGAAATAATCTGCCAGTGCAACTAACACTTTTTAAATCAATATTAAATCAATTACGTGCTTAGAACAAACTCCTATATCTTTCTGAAAAGTTACTTGTAAGTTAGTATTGTCGTATTTCGAGTGCACTCACCTGTTTGCACTAGAAACTAGATCAAAAAGTAAGATTAGTAAGGCTTGTTGTTTTTGTAAATCTGAACTTGATGATCTACATTTGTTTCCTTGTAAAGCAAAGATTATCAGAGAGGATTCCTAACATGTTTCAACACAGATGTACACGGCTATTCTCTAAGAAAGGGGCGTTGGTGGGTCAGGTAAAATGAGATCAGAAGAAACTGATCTACTTGGCTCAGACTCCATTTCTGAGCAGAGCAGAAGGAGAACCAAAAATCTGGATCAGCGTGAGTGTTTACTCCATATTCTTCTTGTTTCCCTCCTGTCTTGAGAGGGTTTCTTCTCTTTGAACTTTTTGGACAGCAGTGAATATTTTAAAACTCAATTTTCGTAGTTTAGTCAAACTGAAATTATATATTAGCTATGAGTAGGAGGGGAGGGGCTTCAGGTGAGTCAGGCATGATAAGATCAGGAGAAAGGTTATTTATTTGGCTTCACTGGCTTTTAGAAAATATCCCTATTAAATACTCATACTCGCATAACGTGATAGGAGTTTTTCTAAACACTCAGCCTTGACAAAAAGTAGGCTCTTGGTCTGATTTAAATTGTGCTATGTAAAAGTACTCACCATTTGAACATCAATCATATTTTGTCACCTACTAGTGGTATTTTTGTGAATCAAACTCAAAGTATTGCATAACTGGGAAGTGAAAGGAAACTGAGGTATGGTGTAGTGTTTTGCGACCAAAATATTCAGCAATATTCATTTCAGTCTGGGCTGCACAGTTTTTGAAAGCTCGTAAAGTTGCAGTCATACATGTACCTTGCTTATCAGTGATAAAAAAAATTTTCTGGAACCAGAAACTCATTTTCAGAGTAATTTCACTTAGAGTTTCTAGAAAGAGTTTACTGAACCTTCTTTCAGAACAAAGATTATTTTCTGGACAGTAAATTAGTAACGTATGCCTTAGTCAATTCTGAAAATTATAATTAGCAGGAAGGAAACTCAATATATCCTACAACTCAGTGTAACCAGAGAACCATACTGTGAAAAAAAACCCCATCCAATTTATAGTAAAATACCAGCAGCTGTGATTGTCAGAATTTTACCGGATAAAAACAGTAAAATCCTGTAAAATTCTGGCAACCACAGCTGCCAGTATTTTATCGTAGATTATAATTTTTTTTTACGTTGCATAGATTAGATGCTTCAGTTGTTGTTGCAAATCAATTTTTAATATATCTCAATATATCCTACTTTATGTATTATAATGTGGGCCCCACTTTATAACATATAAAGTGCGCCCCATTAATTCATTTCACTCATTCCATATAAACAAATGCAGACCATACCAGTTTTTCCACACTCTGTGCATATGTGTGCTTAAGCTGCAGAATACCGAAAAGAATCAAATTAATAAAATTAAAAAAAAAAAAAAAAAAAAAACAGGAGGAAAAAACAAGAGATGAAAAAATCATTCAAAGCAGATATGCTCCCATAAATAATTACTTTTGGGTACATCAATGATGAAGTATCCAACAAAAGACAGAGTGCAACATACAAAACCTGCCAAAAGAGGATCTCAGATAGAGATGCAACAACTTCCAACTTTGTTCGATATTTCAGTGGTGAAACCTGTTTTTGGTTGCTACGGCAACAAGTCTGCCTGTAGCATAGCCAACATAGAGAGAGAGAAAAAAAAAGAACGGTAGGTAGTACTTTTCTTTTGCTATGAGATATAACTTTAGTTAATTTCGGATTATTAGCAAGTGCACTCCGGACTACGTTGATGGTATGATACAGCTTATTATTTACATTTAACATATAATTGCAACATTGTTAAAAAGAAGAAAGAAAGACTTGAAAGGACTTGAAATTCCAAGTTTCAGACTTGGGACTTGACTCAACTTTTGCCTCCTTTGACTTGTCTTTACTTGACTGTTTTTACTTGAGATTTGACTCGGGACTTGAGGATAAAGACTTGAGACTTGCACAACACTGACTTGGTCACACCTCTGGTAGTGGTGGGCGTACATCAAGCAACTAGGAATGCAAGAGCAGCTGCTCAGACTTCAATTGACTGCAAATCTGTGTGCTCTGACATGTCAGAGCACGCAGATGCTCTGACATGGCAGACCGCTCTATGGTCTGACATGTCAGAGCACACGGATTTGCTTTAGACATGACAGAGCAGAGCTTCTCAGACTTCAATTGATTGCAAATCCGTGTGCTCTGACATGTCCATGGTGATGTCTACATGCAATTTCATAGTCTGTACATTTTTTTGCAAGTTTCAGAATTTCTCCCTACAGCAAACTTCAGTGTGAAAGCTGAAGTTGTAGGAGGCCTCTGATTAGAAGAAAAAGCAAGATATTTTCTAACATCTTTTCTTCTGATTTAAGTTGTAGGTCGAGATGTGTGAGGAGGAAAAACTTGCTGGCATCCTGGATGATATAGTTGATAATGAATTTGGTAACTTCAAATGGCATCTAAAAAGAGAGATCTGGAATGGCATGGATCCCATCAAAACCTCCAAGCTGGAGAGGGCAGAGAGGCTCGACGTTGTGGACTTAATGGTGCAGAAATACCACTTCACTGGAGCTGTAACGGTTATGGGGATTATTATGGAAAAGATAAACAGAAATGACCTGGTGAAGAAGCTCAGTGACCTGAGTCCTGAAGCTGCAGTTGAAGGTCAGTAACAGACGGAAGAACTTCATATCCTTCTGAGCCCAAAACTGATTCAGAGTAGAGTCAATTCTGGACTTCAGATGCTTGACTCAGAGGTACAGTAGACAAGAAACCCAAAACCCTCAGGAAAGAAGGATCTTTAGACCACATGATGCCCAGAATCATCAGAAGACATAATCTGGGCCCAATTTATTCACTGGTAATCAACTTAGTGAAGTTGTTGATCTTGATGCACGAGAAAATTCAGGGTTTTAAGAAAATGGCTGCTTATCAGTTAATCATTAGTTGATCAGTTAGATCAGTCAACTTTTGATGAACTCATTAGTCAATAGCTTATATCCTAAAAGTCTGAGTCAACATAAAGGCAGAGCAGAACAATGCTACCTGTGCTCAGACCTGTTGAGTTGGAAAACTGTGTTTGTTGATGTGAGGCAGACCGCAGAATCACTTCTTTATGAATTTAATGATGTTAGGGGTTGGTCGTACAAGGGCTCTTTTTAGTTTAACTCACAACACATATAAAAATGCTCACACTATCCTCAAATAAAGCATTGATCAATAAGTGTATAAAGGCATATTCCATAGATAAAAGAAATATTGCATTCACTTCACTGGCAAGGCGGCGATGAAATCTGTGGGCTAAAGCTTTAGACAACAACCCTCTGCAGACATGAAGTCATGTCTGCTTGAAAAGAACCAATCTTTTGGATGAATCATTTTACTTATCTGATTCTGGGAATTCTTCACTCCAAAAAACTTCCATTTCACATTCACCATTATTCCCCTTTTCTTGGCTTTCATCTTAATCTTTCTGCCAGGTTTGTCCTGCCCATTTAGCAAACATAATTTGGTGAAATGGTGACTGACCTTAGTTAGAATAAGAACATTTAGAGCTCTATGGTCTGACACACGTTCTGCTGAGCCATGGGTCAAAATCTATGAAAAGTTTTTTCTGCAGATGGGCACGAAAGGAACAAGGTGACCTCTTGTGTAAAATGGGTTGGAATTCTCAGCGCAATTCATGTCCATTTACTAATGGACTCTCTTTATGTTTTTCATTTTCATGTCTGCCATTTTTGGTCTCAGGTTTTGTCTGAATTAAATTCTCATGGTCTGTAGTTGCAATGACCCAATCGTTTAAATAACCTGACATAAAAACAATAAATTTAGTGTGAGTCTTAATTTGCTGAAGTGTTTCTTGTATCTTTGCTTCTTTGTTCAGATTTTGCTAGTCGGTGCCAACATGACCATAAAGAATATCTGGAGAAGACATTCCAATGTCTCAGTGAAGGCATTGCAAAAGCTGGAAATAAAACCTTTTTAAATGATATCTACACAGAGCTCTACATCTTGGATGGAGGAACTGGACAGGTTAATAATGAACATGAGGTCAGACAGATTGAAACAGCAACCACCAAACCAGGAAAAACAATACAACTGGAAGACATCTTTAAACCCGAACCTGAAAAAAAGAAACCAATTAAAACAGTGATGACAAAGGGAGTGGCTGGTATTGGGAAAACAGTCTTAACACAGAAGTTCACTTTGGACTGGGCTGCAGACCAAACCAACAAGAACATCCAGTTCATATTCCCATTCACTTTCAGAGAACTGAACACATTGAAAGAGAAAAGGTTCAGCTTGGTGGAACTAATACATAAATTCTTTATTAAAACCAAAGATGTCTGTAGCTTTGAACAACTCCAGGTTCTGTTTATCTTTGATGGTCTGGATGAGAGTCGACTTCCTCTGGATTTCTACAACAAAGAGATCCTGACTGATTCTACAGAGCCCACCTCAGTCGATGTTCTGCTGATAAACCTCATCAGGGGGAAACTACTTCCCTCTGCTCTCCTCTGGATAACTACACGACCTGCAGCAGCCAAACAGATCCCTCCTGAGTTTCTTGACATGGTCATAGAGGTCAGGGGGTTCACAGACTCACAGAAGGAGGAGTACTTCAGGAAGAAATTTAGAGACGATGAGGACAAGGCCAACAGGATCATATCCCACATCACAGCATCCCGAAGCATTCACATCATGTGCCATATCCCAGTCTTCTGCTGGATCACTGCTGATGTTCTGGAGGATGAGTTGAAGAACAAAGAGGGAGGAGAGCTGCCCATGACCCTTACTGAGATGTACATCAAGTTCTTGGTAGTTCAGATCAAAATCAAGAAGAAAAAGTATGACGGAGGAGCTGAACAAGATCCAGACGTCAGTAAGATGGTTCAGTCTCTGGGAAAACTGGCTTTGGAGCAGCTGCTAAATGGAAACCTCATCTTCTATAAATCAGACCTCCAAGATTGTGGCATAGAGATCAAAGATGCTTCTTTCTCAGGAGTGTTCACTGAGATCTTTAAAGAAGAGACGGGGATGGGCAAAACATCAGTCTACTCCTTTGTTCATCTGAGCATCCAGGAGTTTCTGGCTGCAGTCTACATGCTCCACAGTTTTACCACAAGGAATACAGAGGTAATGATGATGTTCCTGGAAGAAGAAGATGACCACTCATCTTTGTATTACTTCTTGACTTTTTTCATGACGTTGTCCAAGAAAACAGGCCATGGTTACTCACTGGATGAGTTCCTGAAGAAAGTCATGGAGAAATCCCTCAGCAGTGAAAATGGCCATCTGGACCTGTTTGTTCGCTTCCTTCATGGACTCTCTGTGGAGTCCAACCAAAGACTCTTAGGAGGCCTGATGGGACAGACAGAGAACAACCCAGAAACAATCCAGAGAATCACAGACAATCTGAAGAAGATGAACGCTGATGATATCTCTCCTGATAGAAGCATCAACATTTTTTACTGTTTGATGGAAATGAATGACCTCTCATTTTGTAAGGAGATTCAACAGCTCCTGGAATCAGGGAAGAAACTCTCAGAGGTCCAATGCTCAGCTCTTGCCTACATGCTGCAGATGTCAGAGGAGGTTCTGGATGAGTTGGACCCAGAGAAGTACAACACAACAGCAGGTGGACGACAGAGATTGGTTCCAGCTGTGACAAATTGCAGGAAGGCTGTGTGAGTCCAAATGTCTTAATGGTCTGAATGCTGATTCAGCCTAGCTGTCCTCCTGTTTCTATTATTTTTTGGCCTTTAACATCTTCCTTCACCCTTTGGACTATTTCAACTATTCAAATATATAAATGTTCTGCTCATCCAGGACAGCACTGTTGCAGCGTTTGGTATTTAGAGATTTTTTTTTTATCATTTTCAAAAATATCCCACTTTTATCAGTTCTTACGTTGAAATTAATAGAAAATGAGAACTCTAGAAAATCTCTGTTTAATATGAAAGACCCAATCATCTGGAGACACATTTTAAAATTCTAACACATCTTGGGCTGCTACCACATGATTCACCTTTTAAGATATTTAGCTGTTGCTGTTTTATAAAATCTCTGCTTAGGTTTTATGGAAACTTGGATCATTATTACTTAAGCAATGATTTCTTCTAACACCCAACCCTTTGTTTCTTTGAAACGATGGACAGACCACTACAGATGCTTGTTATTATATTTTATTCTGTGTTTATAACAAATCGTGTGATTGTAATTACAACTTACTATTTCTTCTCTAAACACAGACTTGGTGGCTGTTGGCTCTCAGAGGCTGAATGTGAAGTTGTAGCCTCAGCTCTGCAGTCCAAACCCTTCCATTTGACTGAACTGGAAATAAGTCAGTTCTGCAAACTGAAAGACTCTGGAATGAAGCATCTGTGTGAGATCCTGGAGAGTTCAGTCAGCATAGTGAAGAGTTTGAGGTTTGTGTTCTCTATTTATCCAATAAAATCAGTCACTGATATTTTAACACTTATTGTAAATAATAATTTTATTTTGATGTATTATCTTTTAAAGCAACCTGTTGTCTGTCAGAATATTATTTCTAAAATGCCTTACTTCATAAATGAATTATTTTTCTTATTTCTGACTTTCAGACTGTTGAACATTATTTTTCAATTCTTCTCACTTTAAAATGCTTTTGACTGATAAACAAAAATTAGGAAAATAAGTCAGTGTCTTCCAACACTTATTGTCATCAAGTAACCTCTGTATAATGTGTGCAGTCTGCTGGATTGGAAGACTAATGCTTAGGTACATTAGTGTTAGGAGGGAGATCTAGAAAGGTTATAGTTTTCAGCCAATCCAAGGAAGACAGAGATTAAGCTAAGGCAGATCACCTATAATAGCAGCCAAAAATAGAAGCCTGATATGATACTTGACCATCACATCATCTTTAAGAATTGCTCCTCCATTTTCTTTCATCAGCATATTTTTTCTCTACCAACGGTTCTTCAGCATTTTCATTTATTGCAGCTTCAGCCACCTCTGACCTCTCAACATCGTGATCTTGTCTTTAGCTTTAGTTTTAGACAGGTTCATCTCTAATAAAGCAGGCATGCGGTCAGAAAACTATGGATTGTTAATTATCCAGTTCAAGAGCTTTAAGTAAAAATGAGTTTCCAGTGAATTGGATGCAGATAAATAATGATTGCTATTGAAACTTAGTCCAGACGTTGTTGTCTTACATACCACAGGTGACTTAAAGATTGATACACTATATCAACCACCCCACTCTGACACCAGTCAGCCTATTCTCCTCTGACATCAGTTCATTATGTTTCTATGATTTTTACATGCAGTGAATTTATTTAATTTCTAAATTTTTATTGTTTTGTTCATAATTAATGTTAGTTTGTTCATAATTAATGTTAGCTAGCCTCCATCCTGTTGGCTTAACTAACATATTTTCTTTGTTCAGGTTGGAGAGCTGCTGTTTATCAGAGACCAGCTGGTCTTCTCTGTTCTCAGCTCTGAAGTCCAACCCCTCCCATCTGACAGAACTGGACCTAAGTGGCAACAAGGACCTGAAAGATTCTGGAGTGAAGGAGCTCTGTGGTTTCCTATGTACTCCTCTCTGCAAAATACAAAAACTGAGGTCAGAAACCATGTTTTAGTTTAGAGATGATGTTTCTGATGTCAAATTTGTGTTGCCACTAAACTTTATCTTTGTCTATTTTCACCAATGGACAAATGTTGTTTTCTTGACCATTTTTGTTATTACCCCTTTGGAAAGTTACTTAAAAAGGCTCTGGAAGCTACTGGTTGCTAGTTAGTGATGTGTTGGAGACCTTTGGTGTGACATTGAGGAAGACTTTTGTGAATAATTCAGGAGGAGCTGCTTCAGGTGGAGAACCTATTGACTTTAAATGTCTGACCACCTCCTGCAGAGATGATAGTCACAGGTTCAAAGCTGTCAAAAATGACAAAGCAGGGCACCAAGATTTATCTGGACCTCGGTGGAGGTGACTGAAGGTAACTGAAGGTAAAATGCTGCAAAAAAGTTTCACCTGCAGCAGACCAGGGTTCAGTCCAGTCTGGGTGTGGCATTAAGAACAAATAAAACGCAAAGATCATGACCATTTGACCCATCACATCAGAGACATGTTTTCTTTTGACGTCCTTAACAGTTTTTAGTAATGACACCAGCAATCCTTTAATATTTGAACTGACACCTATGATTGATCTGTCTGCCACCTACGGGCAAACCCAGTGTTATCATCTAACCAGTTCCCAGACTGGGTTCTAGGTCGTCTGATGTTTAATGGACCCACAGAATGCAGAACCGTTTTACTGGTGGAACAAAGCCATAATCTCAGATCCGCAGTCTCATTAAACGCAGTCCTGTGGGATGGCCTGGCACTGATTAAAACCACATGAAAACTGACCAGCAGGCGAGGAGTGGATGACAAGACAGAGCTGACCAGCAGGTTGCTATAGAAACCTAGTCCAGATATTGTTGTCTTACAAAACTGTTGTGTGTAAGAGCCAAAAATGTCAGTTTATAACATTGTTTATTACTGTGTGTACCTTTTGCATATTTAGATATTTTCTTAACACTAAGATTCCATTTTAGTACGTTTTTTGTGAAAAAGCACCACCTGAAGGATGTAATTGAAAACATGTAAAAACGCTGGTCAAGTGTGTGCAAAAAAAAAAAAGATCGAATGTGGCGTGTTATAACTAAGCTCTACACAGTTTTTTGACCGTTACCGTTACATCTGGAATGCTGTGGAAGATTAAGGAGTTATTTGTAATATCTGCTCAAAGAAAAGTAAAGTTCGTCGTTCATCAGACTTTGTGTGGATTTGTAAGTACTTCTTTAATTCACTAAGAGATGCACAAGAGCATATCGTGGGACAGAAACGCGTCAGCTGAGAGCTAAGCTAATGTAGCTTAGCTCATTAGCTTATATACAGACTGAACCGTAATGGTGCTTTTTTTTCTCTTAACACTGCAATAAGGGACCAAGCAATTTTACACAAAGACTTGTTTCTGCGTCGACAAAGAAACTGAAGCTTGTTGAACAATAATATAGCGGCTTTATACTGAAACTGATAAGCAGCCACTACAAGTTTGATACATTATGTCAACCAGCCCATTCTGACACAAGTCAGCCAATTCTCCTCTGACATCAGTTCATCATGTTTCTGTGATGTTTACAATCAATGAATTTATTTCATTTCTACATTTTTATTAACTTGTTCATATTTCAGTTTTAACCTGTAATCTGTTGGCTTCAGCTCATATGTTTTAATCTATTTTCAGATTGCAAGACTGTGGGTTGACAGAGATCAGTTGTACTTCTCTGGTCTCAGCTCTGAAGTCCAAACCCTCCCATCTGACAGAACTGAACCTGAGCCTCAACTATGGCCTGAAAGATGCTGGAGTGAAGGAGCTTTGTGGTTTTCTACAGACTCCTTTCTGCAAAATACAGATATTGAGGTCAGAAGCCATATTTTTAGTTTAGCGCTGTTATTTCTGATGTGAAATTTGCTTTGCCACGAAGCTGTAGGCATATGGCTGATATTTTGTGATCCACACTGAGGGTCTCCATGGAAAAGTTTCTCCTTTTCTGGTTTGGTCTGGGTAAAGTTTCTTTGTTTTTAATAAAGCACAAGCAGTTCATCTTCCCAACATCATATTCAACCAGTCACAGCACTAATTTCACAGGCATTAACCATGTCTGCAGAAAGAAGGTCAAAGGTCAGATTGGATAAAAAATAAAAAATAATTGGATATTTTTTGTTCATATTTCAGTTTTAACCTGCGTCCTTCTTGATTCCACCTCACGTGTTCTGTTCTTTACTCAGATTGAGCAGCTGCAGTTTGTCAGAGATCAGCTGTGCTTTTCTGGCCTCAGCTCTGAAGTCCAACCCCTCCCATCTGACAGAACTGAACCTAAACTACAACAAACGTCTCAAAGATGCCGGAGTCAAAGAGCTCTGTGGTTTTCTACAGAGTCCTGACTGCAAAATACAAAAACTCAGGTACAAGCTTATTTCCGTTCATATCTCAGTGAATATTTAGGTATAATTAATTTGAAAAATAAAGGTTATATCTTCTGCTCTAATAAATATTTTTCTTGAATTTCTTCCTGGACTTGGAGCTAATGTTTAATTCAGTCCCTCTGTGTTACTGAGTTTGACCCCTGATCTAAGGTCACAACAGGACAGCGTTGTGACCTGTTGTGTGTATAAAAAAAGCTCTCATGCGACGCAGGTCAGAGGTCATTCATCCCAGTTTAGAAAAATGAATTTCAGCTTCTGAAATGTAACGGGAACAAATATATAATCACTGATTTATTCTTTAACACTTATATACGAACCTGGAATGATTTTACTGACTAATATATTCCAACACAACATGTCCCAGTACCATGATCCGGCTCTATGTCTTTCAGGTCCTAAAGTCAGTTTTACATTAAATGTTCTCCCTGCGTCCATGTTTTTGTGGCTGTGCAATAATTACTATTTATCTGCATTAATCTACATTTGTTCACATTTCATCCGAAATTCCTCCAAATTTGTTTATTTTCTGTGAAAATTGAATAATTTGGCTGCAGAAGCTGAGTCTGTATTGATGCGTATGCTGGTTGAGCTGACATTTTAAGAGTTGAAGTAAGCAGGTTTTTGTGAAAGCAGCAGCATGATGTCATTAGTATTAAGTAACGATCTTTAACTGGTTCTGTTGGATTGTCTTAACCTTCATCTGGTTGGCTTCACCTCACGTGTTATGTTATTTATTCAGTTTGGTGAACTGCAAGCTGTCAGAGATCAGCTGTGCTACTCTGGCCTCAGCTTTGAAGTCCAACCCCTCCCATCTGAAACAACTGGACTTGCTTTCAAACAAACTGAAGAGATCAGATGTTCAGCAGCTGAAGGATCTCGTAAAGACTGTAAGGTCAGTAAATGGTTGTGAGCGAGTCCAGCTACGGTCAGCGGTATTAAACTAAACCAAGTTCAAAGCATCAAAGGAAAGCTCTAGTGTTTCCAGTAAAGCTGCAGCTTCTCATTGGGTGGAGAATGGAGACAAGCTTCCTGATTGGACACACGGACAATGAGATAAATCTTGTCGTGTTCCTGTTTCCAGGATTCAAGCTTGATTCCAGTTGCCAGGTTTTCAACACGTCTTGAGACAGTGCTCTTAATTGTTTAATCTGTTTTAGCATCATAGATCTGATCTAAGACTCTTAGTTCAAAAGAAAAACACTGATCAGCTCCATCTTTGTCACTGCTCTGAGATCACTCTAACTGCAGCCTGGAAATCACTGGCTCTTATTTCATAAACAGTCATTACATTTGGTCACCAGGTGGTCTTTCTGCTGAAGTCCACTCATCACAGCTGGACATTTGTCTTCTTAGTTTCATCCAGATGTGTTCAGGGACAGCCTCTATGTTTATTAGTCAGCTGATGTTTTGATGACAGATGAGGTGTTCACCAGCAGCAGAGTTTGTGTGTTTTGAATGGAGCAGCAGAAAATCCATCACCAAAGTGTTTGTGAAGCAACGAAGCGCTCGTGAACCTCAACAGTTTATTTACTCTGTTTACTTGAATGGAACCTTCCGAGGATGCTAAGTGTGTGAGCTTGGAGTTCATTGTGTTCACTCCAGCATGATAAGATGAGAGCTGAAGGTAAGATGTCCCTCCTGCTCTTTCCATTGGATGTGCTGCATCAGTGACTGTCAGCTGATGGAGAGGCTGGAAGCTGATCTCCTCTGTTGCTCCATTCTTCTCTCTGCAGGGCATACTGATCTTGGAGAAAAGAGAGAAGCATCACTGTGCCCTTATGATCCTCCTGATGACCTGTTTGAAGAAGCAGTTGAAAAGAGATTCACAATGATGAACTTTGAGATGAAAGATTTTTTATTCTGTTTATTTTCTCATATCTGTTGTTAAAGTTTCGAAAACTTTCTGATGAAGGAGACATGAGTCGGTTGATTCCCTCTCCATACGTTGTTTTAGGAACATCAGAGATGATGCAGGTCCAGGCTGGAAAAAGGCTATGTTCTAACATTCAGATCTTAGTTATATATATACTTAGTTATATACCTTAGTTATCAAACAAGATAAACATAGTGTGTTAGTTCCATAGTTATTTCTTGCTTTATCGCTGACACATAGCATAATCCATGGTTTTACCTAAGTGGTGGGAGTCCTAAATAGGTACTTTATTGATGCATCTTATTATAAATGTACATTGTTCTGAACAATACCCACTTGGGGAAACTTTCTGTTGGTGTGTGTTTGCTGTTGTATTGGGTCAGGTAGATAAACTCACCAGATATCTGCTGCAGACTCACCCAGCTGGTCGTATTTATCTAAACCACTGAGTCACGGCTGATTTTCCACATATTTTTTTCTTTCTTAAGATGGCATTTAAAAAAGTATTTCTACCCTTCTATGGGCATTTTTCTACCTTAACACTATCATTTAGTGCATGATATTTAGTGATGTGTTTTTTATGCAGCGGCTTCGGAGCGTGTGTTGAGTAAGCCAGGAAGATTTTTATGAAGTGCATATTAAGCCTTGTGTGGCAGAAGCTGGCGGTGAAGTTTGAAACGTCATATTTGGGGCGTACCACGCGACCTATTCAAGAACCGGTTTGTTGGTTAGCTTGTGAATCAAAATAAATGGCAAAACGCTGCTGTTTCACAGTCACATTGTCTTATTTTAGGATTTTATTGTGTGTGCATTTGCAATTTACTCCTTTTTGCAATGCAACCTTTGGGCTGAAATGATTCCTCGAATGACTCGAGTTCCTCGATTATTAAAATTCCTCGAGGAAAATGTATCCGCCTCGAAGCTTCGTTTAATTATGTTTTATTATTTAGCACACGGCGTTCCAGCCGGATCGATATTTGTATTGGGCAGCGCTCTCACTTTTACCTACGAGTTGTTGCTAAGTGTTAGCAGCATAACGTAAAGTTTTCCGGGTTTTTATCGTTTTCTGTGGGACCAATAAGCATTTTTAAATTGACTGACACGACGGCCTTTCTCCTCCTGTAACTGCATGTTTTGAGAGAGAGTGAAAGAGAGAGACAGATTTTTATAGAGTACTCAATTACTAAAATATTCTTTTACAACAGCCCTAGCACCCGCTCCAAAGGTTCACACGGAGTAATAATAAATCATCACTTGTCAAATAAAAAAGAAAAACACTGAAGATCCTGTATTCTAATTTCCTTCTTATTTTTGATGTTTTCAAATGTAAAGTGTCGTGGACAAATGAGTTGTAATGCGTTTTGACTACGTCTTTACTCACAAAGACCATCTGAGGCGTTTCATCTGCGCCCTGTGTGCCTGAGCACAGTAAAGGTTTTAATTTTTAAGTTATAAATAAATAAATAATCATTGTTTTATATAAACAGATATAATCAGAATTTATGTATTAGTATCCCAAACATCATTTATTTTTTTATTCAGCTTAAGGCTTCATGCATCACGATGTCTGTTTTGCGGTGGAGCGAATGAACCGCCGCAGTATCTCATGAGTCGAACAGCTGGATGGAATGCTTCAGTGCTTCACGAAGCTTCATCTCGCCATCACTGCTGATATCGTGTCTCTCTGGATTGATGAAGATTAAATTCAAAATCAGCTCCAGTTAGTGGCTTCTGGAGTTTTGATCTGAACTTGATTCAACTGGAAAGTTTCTCTCTGATTTATTTTCAGCCTGCAACTGAAACATGTGAAATAAAACTGGATTCAACAGTTTCCAGGTTGCAGTTTTGCTTCATTCTCCTGCATTTTTTTTTATGTCTTTTTTAATAATATTTTAGATGATTTCTGCAGATTTTTGGTCATTTTATCTGCTGCTGCAATGAGCTCAGTAACCACATGATGGTTTATTAAACTAGAGGTTGCAGCTTTTTTGATTATTTTAAACATTTTTATTTCCTTCTTTATGAAAGCAACATCTAAAACTTAGTAAAGACCAAGTTTATTGCGCTCCAGTATCTCCGTTAGTTGCGTTGGAAACACTTTCTGGAGTATCTCAGAGATTTGTTTGGTGGTTCTGGTTGTGTTGTATCTGTGACTCATCATGCAGCTCTGCTCTGCTGAGATCAGAACACGTATATTTAATCATGTTCAGGGACAGGGGGGAGGTCAAAACTTCACCCCACGGCTTCTCATCAACACTGTGAATGTTGGAATGTTTTCATCAAAAATCCAAACATGAATCATTTCCACGTTCTTCATGTTTCCTTTCCTGGTATTTCTGATGTATCACAACTAGAAGTTGCTCCACAGCACCTGGATTCTTAGACCATCCCCAGGTTGCATATAAGAACTTAATAACCTGAGGAAAATGACGCCTGGACTCCAAGTCGACAGGCATGAAGATAGAAAATAATTACCTCGATATTATATTCTAATATTTTTGGTCACCTTTTAACAATTTTTTTTACATAAAAACATGGTGGGTGGGTGGTCAACAGGCCGAATGCCCCAACCGCTGGGCTTAGCATGTTTTCTGGGGGAAACCTTGTAGACCAACTGTCTTTGACTGCAGCAGTGAGATCAATAGGATAACTGGATATATTGATTATGTAATCCCCTTTCTAAAACTCAGTTATAGCAAAACATACGAGTTCATTAAAATCAACAGACATATCCAAATTCCAGACGTCCCATGTTGCTCGCTGTTGATATTGATAGCTTATGCACAAATATTACATCAGCGTGTAAGAATGTGGCACAGAATGTCGTCAAGACATTTTAGACATTCTGGGCCACAGAATGTCTTGGATATTCTGTCTTTGAAACATTCTGCACTAGAAAACCCCATCTGCTCTCTAACCCTAACCCTGTAAAGAAACGTTACAATTATTAGAGATCATTTTGACCTATAATGACTTTCTATTTAATTATGATTTTTTTTTCTGCACATAAAAGTAACTGCTATAGGATAACTTTGCACCAGCTTACTCCAACCATGGCTGAATCAGAAAGATCTGCTCTTAATAAATATGAGAAAACCTCTGCATCACGTTAGGTATCTGATATCTTGGGTGTTTGGACATATTAAGTAAAGGAATTCAATAACTTGCTATGATACACCTTAAACACCCACAATCTTCAATCAAATTAAAATCATACACCAGCCTTAATACCACAACCTTTAAAGGTCCAAATTTCAGCCCCCCACACACATCGCTTTAAAATTCTAGTTTCCACCCAAAGCACACTTACAGGATTGGTCAAATCTCAATTATTAAGATTTATAAGAATTTGTCCCCAAGAATCAGATCTTTATGAAGCATCTAAGGTGCTTTTCCAGGTATTGATCACTAGGGTGCACTAAAGATCCTTCTCTGAATCCAAACCTGCTGCTGTTTCTGTGGCCATTCCTTTTGTCACCGCCAATTCACCTGCAAACATCCATCTGGTGTAAGGCATAAGAAATTATTTTGAAAAGCTTCAATGTTTTAGTGAAAGGCTGCGGGAAGGACGATCATTCAGGAGGGTCACGAGATTAAAACGTCACCTGATCGCCTGGTTCATACAGGTCAGATCACACAGCCAGCGTTAAACCTTTGGTCAGGGTCAGGGGTTATGATTAGGAGCCAGCGCCTGAGAGGGAAGCCACTGCAAGAGTCCATCAGGCCCGAATAGCTTGAATTTCTTTGTTGACCCTCCCCTAATGGATCCCCTCATGACAGAACCATTAATGCACATATGTCAAACTGGAGGCCCGGGGGCCAAAACTGGCCTGCCATGGCGTTTGTGTGGCCCTCAAGTCTCCAGACGCTAAATTACATCAAACTTTGTGGAAATTCATGTAAAATCAACAGATTCCCGCATTTTTTTCTAATGCTAAACTTATGCTACTGCATAACTGTATGTTTATTGCAAATTTTTCCATAAAAATTGTCAAAAACCATTGGGTGTAACTGACCTCTAACTCCCACCTGTAGGTGGCAGTATTTTGTGTTTTTTACGACACCGCTGCCTCAGCCTTATTTGACATCAAATCATGAGTTCGTCCGTCATCAATATGATGATTAAGAAAGTCACAACTAACATCATGCATAAACGCAAGCATTGCAAAATTCCTTGAAACTATTTCTAAATTAGTTCCACAAAGTTAGTTAATTGCAAAAACAAAAACAAAAAAAAATAGCAAAATCATGAAGGGACTGAGCAATATGAGATGTTTAATTTTAGGGAGTACTTCTAATATGCAGAGACAGGTATCTATTAATAGTTTAAGAGTTCTTATTGGGTTTATCAATACATTCTGGCATGACTGGCTCTTTAAGAACATTTTCGATCTTGATTTGGCCCACAATGAAAATGAGTTCGACATCCCTACATTAATGCATCTGTCGTGCAGAATCACATCCAAAGTATTTAAGTGTTTACAGTAATTAAGGAAGAAAGGTTATGTCTCATCTTTGGGAATATTTGGTTCCAGTTTTTTTCGTTTGTTTGTTTTTTTTGTTAAATGCCTACAATACAACCTTAAAGATGGCAGAAGTTCACCAAAAATGTTTTACTGCAACCATCCAACATAAGCAAGATTAGAAAAAAAAGATCAGAGCAGAGAAGTGGAGTTTAGGATGTTTAATACAATAAATGACTGTACAGAAGACACACACGCACACCCACACACACTCTGTCTTTCTCTCTCTCTCTTTGTGTCTCTCTCGGCCACCCATTTCCAACATACACACTCTGTAACACAAAGAGCCCAGGATACACAACGGCCATAGCAAACATCGCATGAACAAACACAGTGATCTGAGCATCTACACAGTCTTCACTGTTGGTCATCTTGGCTTAGCGCTGGCTCTTTGGCCATTAATGTGGAAACCAATAATGACCTCATCGCCGTGGTAATACTGCGGCGGTCCCGGCATTTTTCACAGTCAGCAGTTGCAACGATAACACAGAGAAGAGAAACTACCCGGACGATGAGCTGCTGTTTTAAAGGAGTAATCTGGTTATTTTCAGATGACTAGCGCCGCCACTGAATCACCGTTATTGATCTGTCTCCATGTGGAGGCTCGTCCCTACAGTTTATACAAGGATGGTACAGATCATAATATTATGCTATGGACACATTGTCCTAAAGAACAAGAAGACATTCCGTGCTGCATAAAACATCTCGTGAAGAAGACACACGTAGTAAAATCCAGACCACCTCACTGTTGCTGCTCTGCTCACCACCTGGACACAGAGCAATCTGTGTTGCCAGAGTCAAGCGTTACGTCGACAACACAAAGCGCTTAGTGTCATCCCAGTAAAACTAATGGTGTTGAGACAACTGCTGGGTCTCTAACCAGAGAGACGTATGATAAGAACGTAGGGGTGATGGATTCTTTTGAATTCAAACATTTGCTTATCTTTTTTTGAGTTGTTAAAATAAATGGTTGTCTGACGCGTCGCCTAAATTGTTCAGCTCTTACATTCCTCTTGTTCGTTTAAGGCAGTGCGCGTCGTCATGGACTCAAATTGAGGCTCACAATCAGACAGACCAGTATCCGATGAGAGAGGTTTTTATTTGACTGAGACAAAGACAGATGCAGAAAGTCCATAAATAAAAATATAAAGAACATCTGAATGAGAGGCCATTTAAAAAAAAGGAACACAACAGGAAACCATGGATATGAGAGGAGAGGACAGAGTAACCCCTGTGTACTCTGGATAATAAAGTAGAGAATGAATTTTGGGTAGGCAAGCGTTAAGTGAAAGCAGGGCCGCATGTGGAGGGTAGCAGAAATTAAACAACATCTTAGGACATGAAACATAAAACAAAAACAGATGTGTCATCTGAACAAGCTGCTGAGCTTAAGATTAACTGGCTTTTAAAGGTCACGAATGAAAAACCCACAAAGGTCACTGAGATAACGTGGAACGGACAAAAGTAATAAATAGAATTCCTTGAAAATCAGACATTTCCTCTCAATTGTGTTTCAGCAGAATCATTTTAAAAAGCCAACTAGAACAACATGCCTGGGCAAAAATGATGGTACCTGTAACTTAATATTTTGCTTTTCAACTTTTTAAGGTAATAACTGCAATCAATCTTTGTAAGCGCCAGTGAAGCTTCTGCACCCGTCAACAGGGATTCTGGCCCATTCCTCCAGGGTCTGAGGTTTGAAGGGCGTCTCCTCCAGATGCCGTATTTCAGCTCCTACATGTCCTATTGAATGTAGAAGGACAATTCAGAACAGTCCCATGTTTTGCTCTTAGCCATTCTTGGGAGTTTGTAGCTGTGTTTTGTGTCACTATTTTGTTGGAAGACACTAGGCAGCGTATTTCTCTCCAGAATGCTCCCTTGAGATTTCATTTTATTCTGCACAGTTTTCAGAGGATGCAAAGCAAAGCAGCCCCAGAACATAACTCAGCCTCCTCTATGTTTGACAGCAGAGACTGTGCTCTTTTCTAGGTCTGCTTAATTGTTGTGTGTCTGAACATACAGCCGATATGTCCTGCGAAAAATTGTCTCATCTGTCCAATGGACATTCTCCTAGAAGCTTTGTCTTGTCAATATGACAAAAACATCTCCAATATACATGCACATGGCTTGTAATATTATTAATATTTTGTTCATCTATTGTGATTTTCATCAATACCATATGAAATGGAGGTTATTGGAGACAATATTTTTTTACAATTGCACTGAGTTTCAGATTTCACACCAAATCCCAGAGGAGTTGAAAAGTAGGCTTCAGGGATGCAGAGCAGCACCAAAGAACGAACGAGGAAGTTAAAACTATGTCTATATAGATCACAATAAGCAACTATCAAACCTCAGACTTCACCGTGTCGAACCATACTGCCATAAAGACCTTTAAAGAAGGGCATCAAAAGCAAAGGAGGTGGATTAGTGGTGCTTTTCAACAAGCGATGGTGACATCGAGGACATGTTATTGTGAAATATCATCTCTGCTGCCTGGAAGTTGAATTGTTAGCATTTCAGTGCTACAGCCTTCAGTCGGAGGCCTCTTCTGATTGGCTGTAAGACTTGATTTGATTCGATTTGATCTCTCCTGCCCAAAGTATCACCATTCTCAACAATTCTTTGAAGGTACTTGGAAGATATGAGCTACAATATTTATTTTTTAATTGAATTAGAGGACCAAAGTTCCTACACATTACTGAAATGGAACTCGGGTAAAGTGGTGGCAAACGGTGGCAGACGTCGAGGCCTGAAGTGTAAATAAAAGTAATGTAAGAAATTTAAAAGCTTGTTTCCGTCAGCAGACTTACATCGACTTCGTTTACTTTGATTCGACGAGTATCTCAATACCAAGAACTTCCGTCACAGACGCGGCGGTGTGGCTGGGTGATTACGACATACCTGAGAATGTGAAGTTGGAGCAGAGAGCAGAGCAGCAGCGTCACCTCGCTCCCACCATGGATTACTGAAGGCGTCTAGACAAAACTACACTCCTGCCGATGTCACCGCCACAGCTGCTTCTTAACAGCTTCGTGTTTCATTCATCCTGATAAACGACGTTTTGCCTGCGGTAATCGTGATCGGGGATTCGCCGACCATCACGCACTCTTTGGTTTTTCCAGACAATTTACCTCTGAGCCTGACAGAAAATGAACCAGGAAGCTGCTAAGAAGCCATGATCTGATGGGGGGGATGGTGACTCCAAAGTATGATTTATCCACATTCACTTGTAAACAGATAATCTGGAGGCCCTCTGGGGGCCACCAAGGGGCCACTGAGTCAGCTTCTTTACACAGAAGAGTCTAAACCCTAGTGGTTACTGCAACCGAGCTGCCTGTTGCCATGGTGATCTGCCAAAGTCAGATTAATAGAGGACTTGTAGTTTTGCGTCATCAGGCATTTTCAGGCACTTTGTCATCCTCCTCTTCCTCCTCTGCCCCTGCAGAAAGTTAACGCGGTAGTGTGTGAGTTTTCATCCACATCTGGAGTTAAAAAAGCAATTACTGTCTTCATACCGTTCCAGGTCAGGTGATCCGCAGTCGTGTGGTCAGGTGATTTATCATCACACTTTTCAGCTGGAGCGCAATCGTCTAAGTTCTGCGACAGATCTGTGACGCCGTGGCTGGGTGAGGCCTGGGACGGGACGTCTGAGCCGATGTCTTCACCTCCGTCTTTCGCCTCGGTCTCCTCTTTCTCCTTCTTGGCCAGCTCTGAGACACAATCAGGTTTCAGCTTAGGTCAACAAGAAGCATTTTAAAAGCTAAACATCAGAACTCTGCAGGTTCAGAATAACCCTGGGCTCCCATGAAATGATGACCGGAGCAGAAACTGCTTGTATCTTCAATCACACAAGGCAGAAGTACTAATGAAGGAAATGGAGCCCATCGGTCAGCAGTGATATCTGAATCTGCATGGTAAAGCTTATGACACCAACTTAAAATATTTCCCATTTTGTCACGTTGCAACCATAAACTTCAGTAGAGGCTTTTGTGAGATGGACCAGCACAATGTAATACAGGTTTTTTATGATTTCATACATTTTTCACAAGAGTGTTGTTAGCACTTTGCAGAGGCCTATTGCTGCAAACACACAGGCAGGTCTTTTGGGGCATGTCCCTACCAGCCCAGCATATGTACCGATTCTCTAAAAAGATCAGATGAAGAATACATAGGATGACTGATGCTCAAGTCTTGCCACAGATTCTCAATTGGATTGAGGTCTGGACTTTGACTGGACCTTTTAAACACATGAATGTGTTTCGGGTCATTGTCTTGCTGGCAGGTGGAACACCATTCCAGTCTCACGCCTTCTGCTTGGTATGACAGATTTTTTGGGGTGTTTTTAACCAGGTATGCCCAGTATTTAGCTCCATCCAACTTCGCATCAACTCTGACCAGCTTCTTATTCCTTGCTGGAACAAAAAATCATCCCCACAGTGTGATGCAATCACAACCATGTTGCAGGGATTCACACAAACTTAGTCTTCTCTGGCCTGCAAGCAAAACGTAACACTTTCCATGTAGAGCAAAGAGTTTAATATTGGTATTTTCTGACTGGAGCTCCTTCTGCAAAATATCTGCAGTTTCCAATACAGCGCTTGTGAATAACCTCAAACAGGACTTGTAGTTTTCTTTCAGAGGCATTATTTTATCAGATATTCCTCAGAAGCCAGATTTATAGGATCTACACCTGTTGAAATGCGGTCCACCATAAGCGGTGGACCTCTGCAGCTCCTCCACAGTTACCATGAACCTCTGGGCTGCTTCTCTGATTAAAGCCTGCTTGTGAAAGCCCAGCAGTTCAGGTAGACAGTCATATCTTCAGTACTCAATGCTCTTTCCGTTTTCAGATGAACGACTGAGCAGGGCTCTGTGAGATGTTCCAACCTTTATTCTCAGTTTGACATTGTTTTAGAGTCATGTGGTAAACGTCTCCACAGCGTTCCCTCTGTGGCGTTTCTTGGTCTTCATGATGCTGGCTGTCTAACAAACCTCTGTGTGCAAAGTGGACTTGGTCACTCCCAAAGAAATACCTCGTAAATAATAAAGTAAGAGAAATTTCCGACAAAATTATTCTCAATTGCTACCCAGTGAAAGCATTTTTGATAACATTCTGTGCATGAAATTAATACACCTGACAGTAATTTTCACTTTAACAATGCTTGGATATATTTTTTATTCATAACAGTGGTATTTGACAGATGCTGTCAGAGTGATCAGAAAGTAGAAGTGGATTTGGTTACTACAGTAACCGTGGGGAGAGGCCTAAGAGGACGTCCGAGTGAAATGTCCTGGCTAAAGAGAACTTCGGTTCTGTTCTTGTCTAGAGTAAAAGAAAAATTTTTTTTTTCTGAATCTAATTAGATAAATTGTTGGGGGCGGGGGGTTGTTCCCCTAACAAAGATCATTAAACAAACAACATTGTGCAGTTTTCAATCAGTTTTTAGGCCAAAATAAGTGTTTGTTCTTGCGTTTGCATACCGTGGACAGACAGCTCCTTCCATCGATCTTTGTTGCTGGCGATGACGCTGGAGAGGTGGTGCCTCAGAGCTGGCAGGTCAATGGCTGTCAGGGAAAAGTTCATCTGTCCGTCGTCGGTGTTTCCATGGCGATTACTGCTGTGTCTCTGCACCGACTCCACAGTGACTGAACCGCTTCCTGTTAGGCTGAATGAAAGCAGCGACGTACAGAGCGTAAGTGAGGTACCGGCAAATTGTTCACATCCACTAAGAGCATTTGGAGAACGTCGACATGGAGGAAGTCTTACAAATAGCTTTCATGTGCATGTTGAGATGCATGACTGATACACTGGATTAATGATTAAGAATACCACTGACTGTACTGATGCCTTGAAACCAACCGTGAGAATTACGAGGGCTACTTCTGATCCCCAAACCTTATTTTCATAAAACTACACTGTAAAAACACAAAATCTTTTCAAGTATTTTTTATCTAGTTTCCAGTGTAAATGTCTTCACTTGAAATAAATCAAAACTCACTTGCTCAGCAAGAGATAGGAGATTGATTTAAGTTAATAATTTCTATATTTGCTAATTGACTTTTTTAGGTTTTGAGTAAATAATTCCTTAATATTGATGAAAAAGTACCAGGTCCATTAACAGACTATTTCACCTACAAAAAGACCTTTTTCTCATGTTATACACTGAAATAATCTGCCAATGCAGCTAGAACTTTTTCATCAATATTAAGGTATTATTTACTCAAACCCCCCCAAAAGTCAATTTTACATAACACTTAATATTTCCCTCTCATGCCTTTCAGACATTTTATGCTTCAGAGAGATGAATTTTTAAAATATTTGATACTCATAGAAAAGATAGGTATGACTAAATAAGACTAATATAATCATATTACATACTAATGTTACCCATGCCTCTTGTGTAAGCTTAGACACCATCCTATTTAGCGAATAATAAAAGGGAGAAGCTGATAGCTGCTGGCACAGTGTTTAGAGTTAAGTAATTGGATTTCCTGTGGAGCAAAAGACTTCCTAATTCTGTCTGTTGAAGTTCTCAACGTTTCCCTCTGCCTGGTGAATGTGCTGAGTCAGAGTGACGCTGCTGGTTCTCTGAGCTGTTCCCTCATGCTCCTTTGCTAATCCAGTGATTTCATCTCCATACCAGCCACGGACACTGCTGTCCTGACCAGCCTGTCCAGTCCTTCTTAATGATTAATGCTCTCCTGGTTCTTGCTAATCAGTCAACCCAAACCTCTTACAGACTGAAACCATGGTAACTCCTCCAGACTCCTTCAATCCAAAAATCGGCAGCTATTTTTTGTGGCGTTTATCTGCAAGAGGTCAGACTTGAATCAATCCGCACATCCCACTACCAGGTCTCTGTACTTTACCTCATGTCTGTCCTTGTTGCGTAGCAGTGTCCAAAAATGTTTCGTTTACTGTCATGATCCTTTGTTTGTAACAAAAGTCCGATGTGTGGAAAGAAAAAGGAGTGGCTAAAGTACATTGCCCTGAGGTGCACCAGTGGAGTTGATCACAGTCTCTGAGAAGCTGCGTGGTCTCTTGGTGAGGTAATCAGTTTTCCCTGAGCTCCACCCTCATCTTCCAGATCTTTACCCTGGAGCTGGACGGTACTGAGACCAGGAGAAACCAAAGCATGGGAGAACAGCAGCACCAATCCCCTGCTCTATGCAGTCGGTATATAATGATTTTCTCCAGTGCCATTAAAAGTATAATTTGTGCAGTTTACTGCTTTCTGCTGTTACAATTCCCCGTTCTTCATTATTAGTAATATCACTGAAAACCGTGTTACTACCTGGACCTTCTGTTTCCACTCTCTTTGGCCTTCCTGTCTTCTTCTATCAGAGGTCCGATCACCTTCTCTGTTGTGTCAACCAGGACAGTGAAAGTGGGCTCCACAATAAAGTCTATGAAACCTACAACCAGACAGTAAGATGGGTTCAACAAATGAGTGAACGCATTACATTAGCATTTCTTTATAAATGCAATAAACCGAAGCACGGAGCAGGATCAGGTTGGTACCTATCTGTGACTGGGCGATCATGGTGGCTTTGCGGTCACAGAGGGGAGAGAAAGGAAGACCGAGTTCCACCTCTTTATCTCCCTAAAGAAGAAACAATATATGAAAGTTGAGGAGTTTTTTTAGCGTTTTTTTTTTTTTTACACTCTCAAATCCAGTCTGTGTGCTTTTTGAATCAATTTCAAACCAACCCTGATAAACGATGCAAACAGAAGATAAGCAGGCAGCTTTTGAACTTCCTGTATCTAATGGTGCGTTCACACCAGACGAGTTAGGTGCGTTAAAAATGCGTCCGACCCTTCAAGTTTGATGCGTGTGCACTTTGAATGCAGACGCTTGACATTTAGCTCTACACCTAGCGCTTCGCAAGTCTGGTTTACAGTCAAAGTCTCTGTGGAGGTGCGTAGAGGGTGTGTCAAAGGCGCGTTAGACGCTCTAGCTGTTGTTTTCTGTTGCCAGCCTATTTGTCGGACACGCAGGACATGATGGAAAACACCTGACGTGTCAAATGCTCCAAACACTTCAAATCGCACCGCAACGGACCCTCGACGCACCTCCACATAGACTTTGAATGAAAGCCAGACGCGCCCGATGCACAATACACATTTGGTATGAACGCACCAAAGGAGGCAAAATCAGTTTTCAACACACTAAGCCATGAGTTCTTAAGAGTTCATGTCTGACTTTATTTTAGAAATGGAAAAATAAAAACATCTGAGGGACGAGGTTTATCAAGATTTTTGTAACAATGTCCTAGTTAAAATACAGATACACAGATGAAGAAACTTAATCTGGTGAAAATTAGATGGTAGTGATGTGAATTTAGCACAAAAACGCTGGCACACTGTTTAGAGTTAAGTAATTGGTTTGCCTGTGGAACAAAAGACTTCCTAATTTTGCCCGTTCAAGCTCAGCCACTCAGGTTTTCACCCAGTGTATTATAAGCCTGGCGGGCTGCCAGGATTTACATGCCCTCAGGACTAAGCACATTCAAGTCCTGGGGACTGAGAGAACTTGGCAGCTCAGGTTCAGGAGAAGCAAGACATCAAACACACTCGAGCATAGAGCTGTGTACCTGTCTGAAGAACTCTTCCATCAGGCTGTGAGTCCAGTGGTAGTGCAGCAGCCAGGCTTTGGCAGGATGACTGATGTCTGCAGCGTGAAGCATCAGAGATAAAACCTTCACTTTGTCTATACTGGAGACAGACAAACAACAAAGATTTAGTAGCAGCGTATGAATCACAAAGTATTCCAGAAATAGCTTTGTTATTGCTGATCCACAGCTCAATCTAAAAAGATACTGTTGGCATGGCTGCCGTATGCTGGGTAAAAGCTGCCGGGTGTTTTCTTTTGTATCGTCAGTGCTGTTTACAGAGAGTACAGTCAGCCTCAGAAACACAAGCAGAATCAGAATGCTGACAGGCTGATGACAGCGTCTTCCCCCAAAATCTCATCCAAGCGTGAGGTGAAGAGCGTGACAGCCGCCTCCCTCCACACCTTCTGCAGCACTGACAGAGAGAGAGAGAGAGAGAGAGAGGCAGAAGCCGGACCGGTCGGCTCAGTGCTATTCCTGTGAAACTCTCTCTCTGAGCGGAGCCCCTACAGGGACATACTGGCCAATCTGGTCCTGGTCCAGCAGCCTGCAGGACCTTATGTTGGGCCGTTGCACCAAACTCCCACTGTTGATCTAGTCGTGTCCGTCAGATGGACCGGCCTCACACGTCTTCCAGGAAGCAGCGCTCACGACGAAGGATCTAAATTTGGAAGTTTGACTGCTGATGAATCTGAATTGGTTTCTAAAGTAAAAGTACTTCCTGTCCATGCAGGAGGAAAACTGTGGAACTTTTCTAAAAGCTTGTTTCAAAGCCGATGTGCAGTATTCACAAGTAGCCCCACACATTTCAGGCTGTTTCAAGAAGCATTAACACATGAAATTGCAAACTTTTAGCAGAAACTGAATGGCTCATGTAATGCAGACACAGTCATCTGCATAGAGGTATGATAAGGTTTTTTATTTAACCCTTTATGACCTAAGTTTATGACCTAAGTTTCAAATATTTGATTGGATATTTTTGCTTACACAGTTTCAAAAGTATAGTTTGCAACATATTAGCAACAAATCGGTCAAATAGTGCTAATCAATGCTTTATTAGCACTATTTAGTGAAAGTGCAACTGTTTCATATACGGCAACATAGAAGTAAGGGAGCTAGAGACCTGAAGCACCCCCTTGTGGTTGACTAATGAAAGATTTTGAAAATATGATGCACAATCATCGATTTAAAAAAATATTAAGAAATTTTATAAGTATCTCAACATGAAGATTCTTTTAAAAAAGAAAATGACAATGTCTGGTGATGTACTGACCCGTTTGTCTGTGTCAGGGCGTTCCTCATGGTCTTGATCTGCTGGAAGTGGCAGGACATGTCTGTGGACATCACCATCTCTATCACCAGAGCCCTCAGCTCCCTGCCGGAAAATCAACACCTTGAATCCCTAAAGATCAGTTTGTTAGACAGAGACATATTCTCAGGAAGAGCTTGAATGTCATTTCATCAGTTTTTGGATGGTTGACATAATCTTTGGAAACAAAACAAAATAAAAAAGCTCCTGATTCCTAAAGTTGGGTCCGGACTTCCTGGCCACCACAAAAAGCTTCAAAGTGTAGGTAAAGCTGTGCAGGTACAGCAGAAACAGTGACCACAGTTTTAAATGTGAAATTCTATTTTACGCTTAAGCGTTGTACTCTGTAATGGCCGTTGAAGCGACCGCCTCTGCCGTGGACGACTTTGCTGTCGATGTGGCAGGAAAACACAAAGAACAGTAAACACAACACGAAAGAAACAGCTGCCACACGGTGACTTGCTCTTGATGACGTTCATGTCTAACTTGGTGAAATTTGGTTTGAAACATGTCAGGGATTCTGTATTTTTTCCTTTGTGCCGTTTGGTTAGAGTTCAGGCAGACGACCGTCTAAAGTCGTTGTGTTGCTGTGACTTGCTTACAACTCAGAACGAACCAAACTCAATCAAATGGCTTCTCTCTCTATGAGGACCAATAAAACTTATTTTGCTGGTCAAAACTAAAAAGTGTCTGAGCTTCAGCAGACATGCGGAATAACTGAGTGGCAAGATCACCTAATGACGCAGCATATGTGCCTAGTGGATGTTTTAGTTTGTGTTAAAATGAACTGTTGCATGTCTGCTGGAGGAACTGAATGCAGGAACGTTCCTCAGTAAGAGGCGGAGCGAACCTCCAGTCTTCTTTGTTCAGGTTGACCAGGATGTTCATATCCTCCTCGGCCATCAGCTTGTAGGCGGCGCTGACGTGATGGTTCTCCAGCACCGACCTGTCATTGTACAGGATGGCGACCTCCGACCTGACGGATGGATAAAAACTGTTCAGATTTCACAGACCTCAAATGCAACACGCTTGTCTAATTGGCTCCGGCTTCGGGGACTGTTATCAAGAGACGACACATGATTCCTAGTTGATGGACTTCTGGTTTCTTTTTTTCTGTCTTACAGGTTTGTGAGCCCAGGATGCGTTCCAACACACACAACCAATTATCCTTTTCACTGTTGCTGCCGTGTGTGTTACCTGGTGTGGATGTGGAAGTTGTTTGTGGTTCCTGTGTGTTCAAAGTCATGGATCGCCGCAGCAAAAACCATGGCAAGGATCTCCAGCTCGCTTAGCCAGTGCTACACACACACACACGCACACACAATGAATGTGTTAATGTGAAAGCTTTCTGCTCACAGGCCCTATGAGTAATGAGCATCGAAGCCATTTCTCTTTGCAATAATGTCTGTTTTATTCTTCTAACCCTAAGAAGCTCAAAGTCTTTAAACTGGTTTCTTCATGTAGAATCATTTACAGGCAACATCCCAAGCAACATCAATGTGTGTGTGAGTGTGTGCTACCATCAGTCCGGTGTGTAGCATCAGGAAGTGGGCGGTCTGCGTGACGTCGGCGGCGTGGATCAGGTTGTGGTAGGGGTTCCTGTGTTTGCTGTATCCATTCTCCAGAGCCTCAACAAACTGCACCAGAGCCTGCACAGGGATCTGAACACAGGACTCCGGCTAGTACCGTTAGCATGAGCGACGCACTGCTAACCCCGTGTCATTCCTCAAAGCTAAACATTCAGTGGAGACACTAGTAGTGTGTCTGATTTTGAGTTGTTTTAAAGATCGACCATCCATCCATTGTTCCTGTCAAAGTTTTCAGATCTCTGAAGAAGCATCTGCCAAGCAGTGGCATTTTGTATTTGTACTCTGAGTCTGTATGGATTGTTTTTATCTACAACATGATCCATATTCTTAGACCAATGATTTAGACAAATGAATTGTGTTCCACGTTTGTAATCTAGAGAAAGACTGCTCCCACACGTAATGCCGAAGCGCCTTCCACCACGACGTGTTCACAATCACCCCCCTAACGTCAGAATCCACCCAAATAGCGAGATCAAAATGCGTGTACCCTGAACCTGTTGATGAGGTCATAGCGGGTCAGCAGGTCATACACCAGGAATTTGAGGGCGTGTTCTCCAGTGGCCTCGTGGAAGGCAAAAACGTCAAAGGACCACTGATCCACCTCCTGGAAAAAATGAAATGAACGGAACCCTTAAAAGAAACGTCTAAATGACAGAAAGCTGAAAAATAAAGCCGAGCTCTTTCAGTGTAATGTCACCCTTCATCACTAGGGGACAGTACGCTATGTTTCTTCAGAAGAGGTAAAGCAGCAATTAAATTAATGAGTGCAATTATTCATTAACTCAAAATGATATTTGAAGTTGGTCCCCTCATGATTCATGAGTTTAAGGTCTCCAGAACAGCGAAGGAGAGTAATTATGGAGATAATTGAATTTTCTTTTTTTTTTTTTTTTTTAAGTTTGCACAGGAAGCCCTGAAGAAGGAACATATGTCAGGAAACACACCGCTCACTACATCTACATGATCTAATTCTACCTTCTCTTCCACATCTATTATTTCCGTTTTTAGACTCTTCTGCTGCTTTGGTCTAACAAACGTCCTGGTTGCACACTTTGTTCTTTTTCGCAGTGACGTTATTTCCCTTTCATTCTTCTTGCAAGTGATGCTTTTTCTTTTTTAAAGGTTTCATTGGCAATAGTGGCCTCTTATTTGATAGAGAATTGACAGGAAAGAGGGCAATGAGAGAAACATGTGGCAAAGGTCACCAGGTCGGGAATCGAACCTGCAACACCCATGTCGAGGACTAAGACCTCCATATATGGGTTGTGCTTTACCCCTGCGCCACCACAGCACCCAAATTATGCTTTTTCTTTGCCTTTACACACCCTCCTTTCTCCAGTTGTTTTTTTCTGATGCTTGTTATTTTTACAGCAGAAGTGTATCCATACCTCTTGATCTAAATGTGATCTTTACCACATTTTCTTTTCATGTTACAAATTGCAATATGTTTTACTGGGATTTTATGTGACAGGCCAACAGTGGTACTTAATTGTGGAGTTGAAAGAAAATAGTTTCTTACACAGTTTCCAAAATCTTTTTACAAATAAACATCTCAAGAGATTGAAATTCCCCGTTAAAAACTGCACACACTTTCGCAATTGCGGTGTTTCCATGAAATAAGAAACCCAAGTAAAGTCACACGTGTGTACGTTTCTCCACGCGCCTTCATCCTCATACTACCCAGCCAGCACACCTAGGTGGGCCCCACATGGGAAAAAAGAGGGCAGACCATATGGACTCCACATGGATTTGCCCATGTAGGGTCGCCGCCTACATGGGCCCGTGTAGGCGGCGACCCTACATGGCCTTGGCCCCATGTGAGGCCACCATGGAAACTGCAAACAAACCCATTTGGGTCCCATATGGTCTGCCCTCCTTTTTCCCATGTGGGGCCCAACTGGTTGTAGATCATGTGACTCGTGTGACACAAAGAAAGTGTTTCCAATGCAGTTTTGCGAAATAAACAAATTTTGGCATGGACGAAGCACTTTTTGTTGGTTCTGGTGGATTGCAGTGTAGCAAAGATCGAGGGATAGTAATACTTTTTTTCAAAGTTCTGTAGTTTAATAAGGTCTTTTGTTGTATGTTTTCAATTATATTTTCTTCTTCCTTTTTCTCACGTGACTTGTATTTCCTGTTGTCCATCTTCAGTTCCCTAAACGTCTCATTTCTTTTTCTTCGTCTCTAATTTACCCCATCCCTTTATTGCATCGCCTCTCTGCAGTAAATGGAACCGATTTCCTGCTTGTCACTTTAACTTTTTCCCCTCTTCTACCTGAACAAAGGATCGATATAAGATCCACATCCTGGTACAGAGTATTTACTTTTCTTTTTTTTTTTTTTTACCTTGAGAGCTGTCAAAGCTGTGGGAGGGTAGGTCAGCCCAGCCATGTTAGAAGTCCGTCTGTACATCCTGTTGCCACACGCACACACACGCACGCACACACACGCACGCACACAGATAAAAATATCACACACCAATCTCCAATCACTTATAAATATGGGCAGCGGCATGCATATAAACACCTCTCACACAGACCCCCTCCCGACGCCCTCCTCCACAGTTTGAGACCAGGATGGATTGTTTGTTGCCACGGCAACCCTGCTCCAAACACATGCACGCGAACACGCAGACGCCTGGCGAACGAGTGCTGCCTGGCTGCAGCAGATATTTTTTGATTTCATGCGTCATTAAGCTGCAGCAGATGAACTGATACTGCGTTCTTTCACTGCGACTCATTTACAACCTAATGATATCGGAGCTCATAAGTTTCCCGATGTGCCGTTCGCCTGTAGCGCGCGCGCTAACGTCATTACGCTTCGTGTTCGACCTCTTAATCACATCTGCTGTCAGCCCGGATGCTCGCCTATGTTTACTTTGAAGGAAATCTATGGCTGCTGCTCCCTCTGCTTTCTGCAGGCGCGCCGGATTTCTGATCAACGTGGAAACGACCGAACATTTGAAAGTGTAATTTTGTCTCAAAGGGTGCAATTTGCCTACATTTACATCAAAGCTGTCTCTTTTTTTTTTATAAATGCATGTCTTTCAACTTTTGACAACTCCTCGAAGTTGTTTTTTTTTCTACTAAAGACGACAGGCTGACGCTGAATGAAAACGTCCTCAGGGTGAACCACGGGAACTCTAATTACGTCGCCTCCAAAAAGCTCTTTAAAATCTTTTCACATTTTGTCACGTTACAACCGTCGACTCCAGTGCATCTTGTGGTGACAGGTCATCACGAAGCAGCGCATGTTTGTGAAGAGAGAGGAAAAGGATGCCTGGTTTCCATGTCTTATTTCTTGCAAATACAAATCTTAAAAGTGTGGCATGCAAATGTATTCAGCCCTTTTAAATCTGACATATACAGTTTCCACAAATCCTGCACACATTTCTCAAAGGGAGGGGGCAAAAAAAAAAGGACAAAAAGAAAAGAAATCATTTTTAAATCATATATCTAAATTATGTCTTATAAATGTAAACAGTTTTTCCATCATTATTGTAAAATATCAGTTAAAATATCTTAGTGAAGACAGAGATGTATGGTAGAAATCACTTTTCATGTTCAGGAAATTCAGGAACACTGGAAAAAGCTGCAGATCACTTTGAATGCACCCTTTCCTCTGTGAAACATGGTGACAGCAGCGTCATGCTGTGGGACTGGTCTCCCCAGCACAAACAGCGACATCTGAGCTGGTGGGACGGCGGCTGAAGCTAATGAAGAAAATCAAAGTTTAAAGTGGATCTGAAAGTTTTTGACTAACGCTTCTGCACACATGTCGGAGAATATTTGCTACAGTAACCTGTACAAAAATAAAAACAAAAAGGAAAAGCTCATCTGGCATCACCCTGTTGTTTTCTAAAGTGTTGCTTTAATGTGTTAGCGTCTCTAGTTATTTCTTACCCAAAGATTTTTCACAGTTTCACGTGTCTGTTTCTCACTTTGACGATTTCTCACGTTTTTATATCCAATATATGCAGAAGATCACAGATCTGTTTAGTGTCTTTGACGCTGGATATATTTTTAAATATGATATTGATTAGCCGGTGACAAAAGATGTTAGGTGGAAACAAAACCGTGCTGAAGTGACTTTCATTAGAGAACTTGATGTCTTGGGAACTTGTTGAAATAAGCCGCTTAGTTGTGGTAACAAACCTAAAGCTAAACAATGATGACGATGTTTAGCACAACGTTATTATTATTACTATTACTTAATTTCCTGTCAGAAGCAAACTTCTTGATTGAATGAAAATGATGGTAACCTAAAATTACAAGAGGTTTGATTAATTTTTGGCTCAATTGTGTTTTTCCAAGTTGCTCTTTCCTATATTGCAACATGTGTTGCTGCACTAAAAAGGATGGAGGTCTAAATATTGGAAAATGAAAAGAATATTGTGTACCTTGGCATAGAGAGCAGAGCGTACAGTGTTCAGCTGCGTCTGGACAGGGTATGTTACTTTTTTGTGACCTAAACACCTCGGTTTTTGTATTTTTTTTTCTCTTTCAGAAGCTACAGCATATTGTCAATGTTCCTTTGCGTTTCGAGCATCCGGCATGCCAACGTTAGTAAATCTTTTATCAGTGAAGTCGGGGCAGCATAAGATTAACTTCTGTTATTTTTGGGTCACTGATGTGATATATGTAATGAGTTGCAGTTTTCTGATTCTGGTGCAGCATGTGTAGAGAGTGAGAGCTTCGGTGTTCATGTAGCAGAATTTTATGTCACGGCCGAAAGCCTAAGGATTACTTCTGTGTGTGTGTGTGTGCTTGTTCAATTTTTAAATCCATATTCGAGATCTTTTGTAATAAAAACCAAAGAATATGAAGAGTCTGTTATAGACCTCATTATGCAGCTTCTGTGCAGAGTGGTGAATGCACCTAATGGGTAAATTGCTCTTATATCACATTTACATGTAAAATGTAAGTGAAATGATGCATGATGAGAGTCATATTATGAGTAATCGCTATAAAATGGACTTCAATATTTAAGTGCTCATTTAACGTCTTTGTCAGATTGCTATGGAGAAGAAAAACAAGAACAAAGATTTCATTGGTGTATTAAAATGTATGAGAACAATCCAGAGTTATTATCATTCCATGACAATAACTCTCATGACTTTAGGCTTTTTCCCCCACATTCCTAAAGGTTTCACAAAACAAACTTAACAGAATTTCATAGAAATGTCAGACGTGTATGTTTACCTCTCCACAAAGATCCCGGCTTGCACCGCGTGAACGATGCTCCTGAACCTCGGCTTCTCCTCGGGACGCCGCTTGGCCACGCCCATCTTCCTGCTGAACGTGCACGCCAGCCAATCGCGCACTTCGCTCGGCACGGACTCCGCCTGCAGGTCACTGAGCTCGTCCTCCGTGTCCAGCAGGCGCCTGCATAGAAGGGACGGGCTGCGTGACGCATCGTGCGCGTTGGGCATCCGTCTGATCGTCCGCTCCGCGCGGACTCACCTGGTCTCGTCCGTGTAAACGGCATCCAACATGGCCGCCGCCAGCTCCAGGTTCTTGCGGAGCTCCTGCAGGTCCACGACGCCCCGGTCCATCTGCTCCAGGGCCGCCTTCAGCCTGGACAACAAGAGGAGAGGAACATCATGATGTAGGTTGTTAAATACTCACTACGGTACTAGAAAACGATGTTCGTGACTTGTGTTAAATATTGAGAATGGACGATTTTATAGAAAATATAAAATACATTCTTTCAAAAAAAAAAAGTATTTATAATCCACGTCAGGGAATGAATGAATTTATATGAACATAAGACAAAATCTTAGGGTTAAAAAAGATAGGAATAAATTCAGAGGCAAACTGAAAAGAGGTCTTGACTGACCTGCGGAGGAATCAGGTCAGTCAAGACCAAACCTGAACTCTCTGACTAACATGTGAACCAAAATACGCTTGACACTGGAGCGGAGGTTCACCTTCCTTCAGGTGAAACTCATCCTAAAGATAGACCCGCAGCAACAAGCCATTTTGTTTACAAAAATGGACGAAAAAATGTAATTAATCCTCCCTCATCGTGTCAATGCTCTGCAGACGAGACATCGTTTGATCCAGGTGTGTTGAACCTGAGCGAGAACTAAAACATGCAGGACACCAGACCTGGAGGACCTATTCTGGACACGCCTGCTATAAACTTACAAAACCAGTAGAGACCGACCCCTAAAGACCTGCGGTAGGAATCACAGCAGCAGCTGGTTCTAGAAAGTGTTGAGGATTGAGCATAGACTTGTATTTGTAAAAACAAATATGTAAAAACCACAGACCCTCCACTTCAGCCATACCCTTCTTTTGTTAGCCCATCACATCTGGCTGAATGTTATAAAATCTGTTCATCTTTTGCACTAAAGACATTAGATGGCACATTACACATGGAGAGTGGGAATAACGTTGTATAAATGTAAAAATGTACCTCCCTGTTTCATCCCTGTTCTCCACTTCCAGCCCACACCTCCCAGTGACATTATGAAGCTTGTTCCATCAAAGTGTTCCTGCCTCTTTAGATGTATTTTACTCATCTCAGTTGTTTGTTCTTTGGGTTATTTTCAGCACTTTGGAGTTATTGTTGTCAACTTGAATTGTTTTGTACTTTTACAGCAGCTAATTTATCTCAGCAAAGTCATTGGTTCTAAAATCAGACACGTTCCAAAAGGATCCTTTTGACAGAACATTCTATGAGTCCAGAGTAATCTTTATTGAACTGGTTCTGGTTCTCTGACATAGTGTTTCTCACAAAAAAAATCAAGCAGTTTTTTTTTTTTTTTCATTCTCATATTTAGTCCCTCTGAACCTCTTTTGGATGCAATTGATTCATTTTACAAAATGGGATTTAAAGCTATGTTTACTTTTACAAGGTCATTTACATATAAAAACATGTTTCTGTCCACAAGCGTCCGCCCTACTGTACAATAGCTGCTTTCTTTGGGAATCCCTTGTTTGATTCAGGCAAATGAGACACAGCTGTATTTATAAAGGTCCTTCTGATGGCTCTACCTTGTTGTTTTAAAGGGCCAATATTATGTGTTTTCCAGCCACATAGTGACATTTCATAGTACAGTCAAGTAACTGTTACCTTCAGTTATTATAAAAATGATGTATGTCCCAAATATGACTTAAAGAAATTTGACTTCTAACACCTTGAAATTGGGCCTCTGTCTCTTTAAGAAGCTCCTACTCTTTTTGGAACTCCGCCTTCAGGAAGTCATCACAACATGGATCTTCTATTAACCCTTTAACCATTAACGTTTTTACCAACGTTTCACCAAGAAGTAGCTCCTGTAATGAGCTCAGCAGATGCTCAGTTCCACCAGGTGTTTGCTAATTGCTGCTGGCTAGTCTGAAGGAGCTGAGTGGTGGAGCCATGGGAGAAAGATGTTCAGTGAAGCTCAGAAACTTGGAAACAAAAAAGTATTTTTTAATTTTTGAATTGAATTTGAACGATTAGATCAGTTTGAAACTTCTTATGCAACGTTTAATTGTTATTTAATTAAAATGTGAATGTTCTTTAAAATAAATAAATGTAACAATAAATATCCCAATAAATAATTAACCATACCCTCTAGGTAATGAAATAAAATAAAATGTAAGCTGAAAAAAATCTATCCATTTAAAAAAAAAAGCATATGATTACATGACTTTGTATTTATTTATTAAATAAGTAAATATAGAGTGAAATATTTATACGTATTTAATGGGAGTCTGCAGCCAATAGGGGGTCAGCACTCCGGTCCTTTTATTTTGGGGCTTAAAATCTGTGTGCTCTACACATCTCATGTCTCTGGTTCAGTAAATCAGATTCTTAAATGACTCAGGTCATTTACACAAGAAAAGCTGATAACACCCAATATAATCACTCTTTCCGTGGTATAATTAAAGCATTCTAAGCTTGATTCAAAGGACAAACGGGAAATGTTTAAAGAGCTACTGCTTTGCCATTTCAGTGCTTTACTACACTGAGATCCTCGCATATATTGCAGTCTGTGCATTCCACACTCCACAAGAGGAAACAGCCGCCCTGAAAGAGCCTCTCTGCAGACTTCAGACACCTGCCAACCCACTTGATCCTCGTACTTTGCACCCACACAGCTGCTGTCCCGTTCGCACCGCACAACCAGAATGTGGAAATCTGCTTCCTCCAGATGGACACATGATGACACCATGCCTCCTGTCAATCAGCCGGCGCCAGCGCTAAACGACTGGAGGCTCCTCCGGGAATAAACAAGCTGTCAAATCAACATTATGCACTGTTCTTTTCCTAGCCAAGGCACCACTTGTAGTCAGTCAGAAAAGTTCACGCTGCTGCAGTCGGCCAGATTTTCACTAAACTTCACAAAGAACAGTTCGTAGTTGTTACCGTGGCAGCAAAGGCTAATTATTCTATAGTCGAACTTTCTTTCATTATGCTGGATATCAGATACTCTGCATGCAAACTGATACAGAAAGTATGAATGATAGATCAGTCGGTGCGAAGATTTAAAACACTTCTTATCAGAAAATAAACAGATTCAGTAAACTCAGATGTACCAAAAAAATCTAACCTGAGCCCTCCTTTAAGAATCCCTCCGCTCTAAGAGTTGAGAGGAGTGAAGCAGTGAATTGTGTAAATGTTGCAGATTTAGCCAGACGCTCATAAACCCTGGTACTACCGCATAAATAACACTGATTTTCCGAAAAGGTTCATGTTTATGAATTCAGATCATTTATTATGTCACTGATTGTAGTCATAAAATATTTAGGTTTATTTTAAAAACAGATTTTTTTTTTATGGATTAGGAGGAAAGTTTACCAACAGCAAAATCTATGGTTTTGTAGAGCTTATTTTACCAGTTTAATAAATCTCTGTGTTTTATTTGAAGGGGCAGTATTATGTAACACTGACCTTTTTTTAGCTTTACATCATGTTATAATGTTATTCCTTCTTCAAAAACATACCTGGAGTGTTGCTTTGATTCTTTCATGCACATTTGAAAAATCCTTCAATTTCCCAGGACAACCACGTTTGCCCTCACATTTTTGCAAAGCACTTCCCCTCACTCAGCTCCTCCAGACTAGCGGCAGCAGCTATTATCAAACACCTGGTGAGCTCTGCTCCTTCTCTGTTCAATGGTTGTAAATATAATGACGTGCTGAAAGTGGAGTTTCAGAAAGAGCAGGAGCTTCTTAAAGAGACAAACAATTGAAAATAACATAGTTCCTTGAAACTTGGGCTATAAAATGTCACTAGGTGCCTGGAAAACACATTTAAATTGACGGAATAATGGCCCGACTGGAGCCGTTTGCCGTTGGTAACCCTCCGCTTCAGTTTTTGCCCTTCAGGAGGATTTTTTTTTGCTCCTGCCTTGACAGAAGACCATTTAAAGTCATTTTCTGTATCTTATCGCTAGTCCTCTGAAATGAAGTGTGACTGTGTCTTAATTAAGGATGCACGATACATCGGCGCTAATATCGGTGTCGGCTGATATTGGTCAATTTTTAAGATATCAGTATTGGTCCGATAAATTAAACTTGGCCAATGTTAACAACAGATTTCTGTCCATCTTGTTGCTGTTTGTTTCTGGAGGGGCTTGGTCATGTGATATTTGTTTGGTCATGTGATAGTGATTGTTGGATAACATTGGCCACAACAGCAATATTAATATCAGATATCGATATCGGCCCAGATTTTTATATCGGTGAATCCCTAGTCTCCTTACATTAGCAGGCATTGGTTTAAAGTTATTTTTTTGTTTTGATCAGCGTTATAAGAGTTTAAAAAAGAGAGTTTTATGAGAGTCGGTCGGCCCAATGTCGATACATGAAAATATGTGGTGTAATAGACATTTTTAGAACATAATATACGGCTAAATTAAATTCTACATTAGAACAATGATGAGAGGGTTTTCATTTTGTTTTAACTGCGGCAGGTTGGCAGCTCTACCCCGTGTCGCTCTATTCCTGTCAGTGAACGACAGGCCTCATCGTGGAAGGTGAGAAATGAGAAGATCGCAGCATTATTTTTGACACTGAGAGGTTTAGACAATTCTAGCTCAGCGATTCCCCGTTCTGGTCGTAGGACAAGAAGTCCAGAGTTTATGCTGCGCAGAAGAAAAAGTTTTTCATCTTGACACATAATGTGCAATAATGTGGTCGTCCAGAACCTCTGCTCATCAGTCCGGCTCTGTCAAACAGACCAGAGGAACACTGGACTGCTGATTCACACGAGTCCGTTTATAAAACTATCAAACACAAAGAGTTATCCTGTCAAATCATACACTGAATAGGATTTTGTTTGTCTCTGTAAAATATGGCAGACTGTATTCCAGTGTCTTTTTTAGCCTTTTTTCTTTTTTTCTTTTTGGAGTCTGTTGATTTTTTTTTTTACAATCACCGCAAAATGGCTCGCCAACCAAGCAGTGATCATAACTACACATGAAATTATGTAAATTAGACAGGATAATGCACATTTTCATCCCTTTGAGTGCTTTCATTTCCCAGTTCTTTTACGTTTGATGCCATCTGTTTTGACGCCACATAAGATTCTCCAGACGTTTCCGTGTCCTCTCTCTTCCTCTCTTTCTCTGGTTTCTCTCAGATCCACGCTCGTTCTCGTGTGTGTCAAAGAGTGTGACAGCTGTTTTTGGCTTCTTCCAAATTTACAGCTGGCACACCTGTGCTCCGTTTAGACTCTGGCCCGCCGCAGCAGTCAGCGCTGCTCTTTCTCCATCTCCTGTCAGCAGCAGCAGCAGCAGAGATTTAGTCTGTTTGTGTCCATCATTAACTGATTCTGATGAATACTGTTTTCCTGGTGCGCCGCACGCGGCCTGGACTGCTGTGTAGCGGCCGGCATGCTAAGGCGAGCCACCTGCCCGTCTGTCCATTCCCACCTATGTCCACATTTGTCTCTCCATACATTTCTGCCTGCTGTCTGTCTTTCGCCATTCCAAAGGTTGACTTCCTGTTTCTGATGACCCGCTGGTTCCCTCGCCTTCCATTCTGCAGAACTGCTCCCACTGCTCGGCCCACTTAACATTTTGTCAGCTCTCTCCTCACTTTGCTGAAAAAAAACAAAACATTTCATGTCCCGTAGGTAACCTTTTACTTTAAGTTACCTCCAGGGAGGGAGGCAGAGAATTATCGAGGATCATACAAAATATTTCTGATCTGAATTCAATTGGAATTGATGGTATTGTAAGATGTAGTGAGACATTTTATACTTTTAAACTTTAACATGTCTAAATTGTCAACATTTGGGTGGGACCAGTTCTTGTTTCCACGTACAGTGGCTGGCAAAAGTATTCACACCCCTGACCTTTCCCACATTTTGTCGCATTACAAACAGGAACTTAAATATGATTCATTGGAGTTTCATGTGAAAGCGGTGAAGTGGAAATGAAATTATGCACGATTCAAAATTCAAAACCTATGAGGAAATTTGGAAAAGTTCAAAGGGTACAAATACTTCTGCAAGCTGCTGTATAATTCAATACAAAAGAACATAATTAAGGAATGGAAAGTATTAGTTACACGGAAAGTCACAAAATGAAAAATCACCAGGCACTCTTAAGCTGTTAATAAAATAAATGTTCAAACACACTTTTAAAGAGAAAACTGCTGCCATCATCCACACTTGATTTACTCAAAGATCCACAGTAATAATAAAGAGAAATAAACAACTGAGAAACAGCAAAAACTTTTCAAGAATTAAATCAGCTTACATTTAAATAACTCACCAAAATGTCACAGAAACCTTAAATTTACTAAATAATAAAACTATATTTTTTCTAATTATATTAAAATTTAATTACAACAAAGTCCATAACAGAGTCCTATAAATGGTTCGCGCCAAACCGTTAAATCTGTTGATTTAGATCAAACGTGTGAACGGACCAGATTAATCCAGAACCTGGCAGAACCGGAAAAATCTGAGATTGTGAGATTTAAACTGAGAGGAAACGGCAGAGTGCTTATTTTCTAAAGCTAGTACGCACAACTTTACATTAGTCTATCGCATAAAACCTTTTTGAAATATATTCAAGTTTGGTACAAGATGGTAAGAAGCTCAAATGGGTAAATATTATGTCAGTCTTGATTACGAAGATGAACATCATTTTTTTTCTCCGTGACCCAGTCTGACCAACGTCAGGAAGTTAACGACACAGCGAAGGCAAAGCACCGATTTTTTTTTATTATTATTATAATCTTCAACCAAAAAAATCCTGAAAGCTGGACGTAATATTTAGCAGTTACCATGGCTATAGGGACAATTCAACTTAAAGAGTAGATTGTTTCCTTTTTTTTAAATGACATTGTGTATTTGGATATAGCTGAAGATAATTAAAGGTTTTTCTGACAGTGAAGAGCAACCCGTCGTTGTAAAGTTCAGTGAGTGGGTGAACGGGAGGTTAGACCGTTTCCTTTGTGTTTTTCTCGTTGACACCGTCACGTCTCCCTTGAGATCAGAATACTTTCTGCTCTCCATCTGAATGTGGAATCATGTCACAGATCATCAGCTGTGTGTCTGCTCCGTAAACCTCTGTCGACATGCTTTCACAAATAAACAGCAATGAAAGCCTTTTTTAGACTTTATTCAAACCCATTTACCTCAGCTTTTTTTTTTTAGTCCTAAATATTCTTTCTGAAGTTTACATTTTCAGATCCTCTTATCTACAGCCGTACGTTTATTTTCTGTGTTTTCTTTTACGTTTGCCTGTCTGCGGGTCTCAGTGACTCACCTGATGGAAACCATCCTGCTGCTTGATACTGAGCCCACACGCTTTTAAATGATCTTTTTTTTTTCTCTGTGGCACCTACAATATTGCATATGGTAAATTCTTATTCTCAATGCAGCACTTTTTCTCTAATAACTGCAGTTGTTCAATCTGCATTCATTTTTGATTTAACCATTAAGCCTACGGTGCAATGACCAGAAAAAAATGGAGATTTACTTGCAGTTATCTTCATACAGATGAACATGTTGTCGTACCGTCAACCACTGTCACATTCAGCTGTTCCTGAGGTCATCTTGTACATTTTTCCGGACTCGGTTTGGGTTTTGGAAATGGAATATATTTTACTCCACCCTCTAGGTTCTCTGGGTAAAGTGTGTTGTAATCGCAGGTTCTCCACCAACCACATTTAATCATTTTTTTCCTATTATTTTTCTCCAAATCACTGCAGCCAGAGTTGGTTAGCAGCTAGTTACGTTTACTCAATTACATTTACTTGAGAAACATTTTTGAAAAAACTTACTTTCAGGAGTATTTTTACTGCGCCATACTTTTTACTGAGTCATTTTAGTCATTTTATTATGAATTATATCTGCTGTTACTTGAGTAAAATTTCTGGATTTTCTACCCACCAACTGAAAAACAAACCAGTTTTAACCAAAGATTTACCAGACACAGAAGCTGATTTTGAAAAAAATTATTTTGCCTGATTTTGTAATTTTTTTTTGTTACTACATAAATTATTGTCATTTTGGTTGTTAAAATACCAAAATTTCCACTTAACTTTATGTTGTGGTCTATCTGATGATGTAAGTTTTAAATATTAAACGACTGATAATCTCATCGGTTACTCAGTAGTGAATACTCTTTTTACCAAATACTTTGTTACTCTTACTTGAGTAATTCCTTTGACAGCTACTTTCTACTTTTACTTGAGCAAAAATATGTTGAAGTAGTTCTACTCTTACCTGAGTATATTTTTGGTTACTCTGCCCTCCTCTGACCTCAGCGCATTTGTAATGATGAACTCAGACAACGTCGTCGGAAGCAAAGCTGGTTGAGTTTCACTTTGGAACAAATTGCAACAAAAACCACTGGACTAACAGACAGGTGATGCCATGTCAATTGCTTCTGGTTGCCTTTCTATGGTGTGTGTGTGGGCATGGGGGTGTGTGTGTGTCTGTACATCTTACCTCTGTGATGTAATTTTGTATTTCTGCCTGTAAAACACACACAAAAATAACACAAGTTACTGGAATGATCAAATCCAGCACACAGACAGCCATCAACATGAGTTCCCTCAGAGGCCGAGTTAACCCCGTTAAAAACGAGCAGTAAAGAAAACGAGAAGAGAACTTGTGTTTCAGAATCAGGCCTCGTTAATCGAGCGGCGGAGCCACGAACTGCTGCTCTGCGTCCGTCAGACCGAAATAGCTCTCGTTCGCAGAGTGATGTATTGGCTTGACCTTCTGCACTGCTGTTAATGAGAAACATCTTGTGTTCAGTATTATGTCTCTGTCGGTAACGCTGTCTGGCATTAACAAACACATTTACAAGCCGGCTTCATCAACAGACCTACACAAGAGGCTGCAGCGGGGTGGCAGCTAGAAACGGAGAGCGGCGCACAGGAAGCGTCCGACACTTCAGAGGTGGTAAACTAATTTAGCACCATCAAGGCGTAAATGTGATATTTATTACATTGAATCAGATCTACATCATGTTGTTGTTCGATGGACCAACTGAAGGCATGAACTTAAAAATAAACCTTTACTTGACAAGCAAAAAACTGTCCTTAAGATTTTATGTGTTGTGATTTAAAGCTTAAATCCTAAGAACATTTAGGACGTGATTGTGGGGCCAGAGTGAAGAGGAAGAAGAACACCGCCAACGTAGCCCCTTGTTACGGGATTCTATTGTAGCGTTGGGAGTTTCTACTTGTGCTTTTACAGTAATCACCCTGAAACAATTAATATTTAAATGTCAACTCTCTGATTGCTACTTCCTCCAATTGTGGATTCATATCCCGCAGCTCACTCTGTCTTCTGCTCAGCAGTTTGCTCTTAAGAAATACAACAGAACAACTCCTACTTTCCCATTTTGAAAACTTTCTTTGTAGTCACATTGCATCGTGACGTCACGCGTACAAGAACCCACAAAAAACTTTACCTCCACAACAACGACTGCCATTGGTTTTAGCCGTCAAGTTGACAACATAACGAGCTAAATCTTAAATTTACATTTTTGGTTCAGTAAAAAAATGGAAAAAGAAGAAGTTTTATTTACCTAGCACATTTTCAGCAACAAGGCAATTCAAAGTGCTTTACACGATTAGAAGGAAAACCAAAACAGCAACACAAGCACACAAAAGAAAAACTACAATTTAAAAATCTCCAGTTAATATTAATCGAAGGTAGCTCTAAACAGGTGAGTTTTCACCCTTGTTTTAAATGAGATTAGTGAAATATAAAACTAAATGTTAGTTCTCCGTTGGAGCGCTATGTATATATATGAACATTTTATTATTGTTGTGTTTTTTTTTAGGGTGGCTGAAGAGATTTCGCTCTCCACATAAAGGCAGGTAGGACCAGGGGAGACATGTTCATTACTTATGCTTTGCTTTGATCTGGTGAAAAGACTCGGACCTTCCTGCGCGGAAAACGCTTTTGAAATGAGGAGCCTCCTGAATAAACAGCAGGAAAGGAGTTTGAGGGCGGAACAAAAAGAGGTATAAGAAGCGAAAGTAGCAGGTGGGTCCTTGTTGAAAGCCTCTGTGAATTATTTACTGGAGTTTGCCCGCCCGGGTTTCAACTCGGTCAGAGGTTGCAGCGGCAGCAGAGGCTCACGGAGGCAAATTGGGGTACTTTAAACCTTTTAGTGGCTGATTGCTCTCATTTGCATCTAGATGCTTTCCCCTGAGTTATAACTCCGCCAAACACGGACGCACACAAAACACAGAAACGATACTTTTTTCTCTTTTTGCATTTTGCACACGACTCACACAACCTCTGAACACCATTACTTCCAAGATTGATGACAATCGTAAAATTTGTGAGGGAACGACGCAAATAAATAATATCTGTTCATCTGTGTCTTCATTACAAACGGAACGAGTCCAATTCGTTGGCTTTGTCGCACTTGGCGACAAATTACAGGAGCTGTGAGCAAAAAAAAAAATAATAAAAATAAAAGGACATCCGGTCTGCCGGAGGACAGTCTCGTCTCGCGCCAGTATATTCTGATCTGCTCCCCCAGCTCACCTTTTTCTCTCTGAATGCATTTATGTTGTCGCACTCCATTTCTATCTTCTCTCTCTTTTTTTATCTTCTTGCCGTTTTTGTCATTCATTCCTCCCGGCGCAATGGTGTACACACATAACCCAGCGACTCGGGCTTCACGTTGAATTTAGGGAGATTGATTATTCCTGTCTTACGCCGGCGGCGACGTACATGTTTGCACAACAAAGGTTCATCGGTAAAAAGGTTCTGTACGTTTCTGATTCTGCAAACGAACCTTTTCTTTGCCCCTCCAATTTTCTATCACAGCCCCCACTCCTGCTTAAATGACTTTTTCTTTTCCCCTCATTTCATGACGAGAAATTGTTAGAGATAATCATCTTTCACGATGTCAAATTGCTGATGTGTGCGTGCGTGTGTGTATGTGGCAGAGAGGAGTCGGCGTCGTGCACACGCAGATCGCCGCCGGTGACCGAGAGCTGCTGCTGTGTGGAGATGAAGACGGAGCGCTAATTAACGAGTCTTTCTAAATAAGAGTCTGTAGCGACAAATCATTTACTGGCTCCGGCCTCAGCTGCCATGTGGCCTGAAGGTTTGGAGGAGCTTCAACGCTTTGATCTCCGACCTGCAGGGGAAACGTGGGCCAGCTGGGGATGGGCCTTGTGAGCGCGCCGAGGCGGAATTAACTCCCCGAGGAACTAAATGGAGCACAGTCCAACAAAATATAAGCGCCCGGCTGCGGCTGATTTGGGCCATTTCGTGTCATTCGGCATCTTTATTTTGCACCTATGAAGCCACATAAAGTCCTCACTGGCACTCAATGTGACTTCAGAGTCTCTTTACTGATCATCATCCTGAGCATTAGCATTAACCCAAATGTTAAAAAAGTATCTTTAACATCACAAACTTGTTAAAGTTGTTTTATCCACCTTCGAATAATTATTCAACACTCCTGCTACCTCATATTTGGATTTATGTCTGATTTTCAGGCCTTTAATAATTTTCTGATTGGATATTTGACCACTTTTTTAATTAGAAATGGTAGAACTCATTTATTTTGGTTGGTTTCTATAATGCAAATAGTTTGAACCCAGGATGACAACCACAACCTAGAAAAGGTTCAAGGGCAGCATTTTCCAGGCATATAGTGCAATTCTTTAGCACCATCAAGTAACTATGTTACCTTCAGTTTTTATAAAAATACTATGTATAGCAAACATGACTTAAAAGAACTCTGGCTTCGCAATTTAGTGCCTTGAAATTGGGCGTCTGTCTCTTTAAGAAGCCCCTGCTCTTCCTGACGCACCGTCTTCAGGAAGTCATCACAATATTGTTTCTCGATTAAGCCTTTTAAAGTTTTTACCAGCATTTAACAAAGTAGCAGCTCCAACGAGGAGCTCAGCAAAAAATGGAGCAGCATCAAATTTTATCAGACGTAGTGAAAGACCACACGCCATTTTTTCCCACCGGCACTAGACTTTCGTGCTTGTTTTTGTTTTTTTTACCCAGAACTCTGCGCTTTTTTTACCCAGACTGGACACTGCTTTTGGAGCAGTGTCCAGTCCACTTGCATCCACATCTGCATTCAAACCGAACCAGAGTTCACTTCAACCGAACTGAGACGGAGGTTTGTAGGCGAACCGAAGTTTGTTGTTTTGGTCCACATCAGAGTTAGATTGTGCATTCACACCTCCACAAACAAGCTGGACTTCCTAGGCAAATTAACCAAAGTTAGATTAAAGCAGACTAACCAGGGCTGGTGTGAATGAACCCTAAGGGTCTATTTCACTGCTAGTGAGGCTGGTGCTCTGCATAAAGAGGAGGAAGGAGGGCAGCCATGGAGTTATTTAACCGTTTTTTCACATCAGCAGCTGAAACACACTCCATAAACGGTTCAGGAATCTACAGATCGGGCTAATGTTAAGCTTCTGGGACGTTCTGACCTGAACCCTTCAGAACATTTAGACACTTTGGTAAAAGCCTGGTCTGTGCCCAGAAAACAACCGACTTAAATGATCTGTACCCATTCTGATAAGAGCAGTCACAAATAAAGTCCAATCATCTCACGACCTTGAGCCTCCGTATAATCTGGGTATAATAATGAATTTGAACTTGTATATCCCTTAATAAAACATTGTAGTTTTAGGTTTTATAAGCAATCCACTCTGAAGTAAAGATCTCTTCAAATTTGTCCTTTAAAGCAACTAATTTAAAGTGAGGTCCATATTGATGATTATATACAGATCTCCATCTCATTCGGTGTCCAGTTTCTCTTTTCATTTAGCTTTCTTTCTTTTTTTCTTTTTTTTGTTTATCCTGAAGTCATTAGATTGCTCCTTTCATTTCCTCTAGTCACCCTGTGGCCATTCTGGGCCTTTTATTGTCTATTTATTCTCATTAGGAGAAACATTGCTGTCAGGAGGTTTCTCTTTTGCGATGATTTAATCTTTAGTGCTTCTTTCTAATCTTGCTTTTTTTCCCCTTATTACTCGTTTTTGTGTCTTTTTGAAATTAAAAATGGTGTCTATATGGTGGGTTTGGGGTTACGGTTATTTAGTTGGCTTAATACTCGGTTTTTTGTGCCACTTTGTTGTTTTGTGTCTCTGTGTTACTGTTACAGTACAAACATGTTTCAAAAAGTTCTCCTTCGGTCTCATCGGTCCCCAAAATGTTTTTTTTTTTTTTTCCAAACATCTTGACAATCACCAAGATGCTTCAGTGCTCATCTTGGTGATGAAACGGGGATGTACTTACTGTTAGATGGACCGATGTCTTTTTCATACTGGTAAATATTGAACACCAACATTAACATCAACACGGCTTTAGATGCTCTGAGTTCTTTCTTCAGGAAATTTGTTTCTCATACAAATGTCCTATGAATGATCATTTTTCAGCCTACTTCATGTTAGGCAGGTTCAAATTGAGTTTATTCTTGATTTTGCTAAACAGGCAATGAGGGCTACGGGTAACTGGAATACATAGTAAATTCGATGTGCCATGATTAGAGCTTAAATCCAACCTGACCCAACCCAAAGTAAACCCAACATTTTGTTTTAATAAAGATTTTCCTGCTTTCGACTTGAGACCACCATTTTTAAGTGTTCACTTTTCTCCCATTTTTCACTTTTGTCAAACATTTTCCAGCTCCATTTTGTCGCTTGTTGTACCAGCAGGGTGAGTCAAGTACGAATCTTCTGGGATGTGTGATTGAAAGGATATTTCCTGCTCGGGCGGAGACAACTTTTATTTCCTCAGTACGCTAAACTATCTTCTCCTTCATTTACTCCACAAAAAGTAGATTAACACAACTTTATATCATGCAAGTGCTTGGTTTTCACTATGATTTATTATTACATGCGCCACAGAAGCCGGACCGACCATCAAGCAAATAATTTTGGCCTGAATTTCACATTTTTGTCTTTTCTTATGTTTGAGTCCTCGTCCCGATGCAGCATGAAAGCCATTAAGCATTTCATGTGGCTAAGCCCTTAATCTACCGTTAACAGTTGTTTTCAACACGGCACAGCTTCTCACCAAAAACCAGGCCCGAGGGTTCCTGAACCACGGCGGTGGGTAAAAAATGGGAAACGCTAATGGTCAGCTTCACATTTTCTACCACCTTCATTAAACCCCTAAACCCCACTTTGCAGCAAAGTGAGGCGATACAATTTCATTATTAATGTCTGGCTGGCGCGCGGCCGCGGCAAAAAAAAAACAAAAAAGTGATTATTTTGTCCTGATCGGCAAAGTCAAGTGGAGCTCCTCTCAGCGATAATAAAAGCACAAACACGTTTCAGGGAACGCTTCCCCTGCTGTGACAAAAAAAAAAAAAAAATCAGGACAAGTTGATGATGGCCACCGTGAAAGCTGCGGCTGGGTGTGGAAATTAGCCTGTCACGGTCCTGGACCCTGACCGGCCGCTGCAGCTAATCACAGCTCTGGCACGCCGTCGGCTCTGAAATGTGACAGCGGCAACCTGTTATTTCAAGGGTCGGATGGTAATTGCGCGCTGGCCTGCGTGGGAAGATCAGAGCTGAATTAAAAGGCAGGAGATGGGAGGAGGGGGGCTTATAACAGTGGGACGAGCAGAACCGGATTACCGCATTGTTTTCCCTGTTTGCAGCAGTCCAAACGCTGACAGGTGAGCATGGAGACAGTTCCTGGAAAATGACTCATCACTCCGCCGCCACTTTTCCAGGCTGGCGCCCCCCACCAGGAGGAGAAATGTTCTTCCACCTGATGTGATTTCAACTTCCTCTGCCTTCCTGTTCATGTGTCATTTCACATCCAAACTCTTTTTCCTCACTGTAATAACTGAGCACGTCAGATGTACTTTATTCTGTGAGCAGCTCGTTTTGTTTTTTTTTCTTGTTATTTGATGAACAGCTGCAGGGTGTGTTTTTGAGCTTTTCTAATGATTACGCCCATCTAAGCCGCCTACATCAATACCGGGCATTCTGACCTGCGGATAAAGTGAAGCCTCCATTAAAATAAAGCACTTATCAGAAAACAAAAAAAACCCAAACTGCGCACACACACACACACCCCTTCACACACACACAAGTGTTTCTGTCACACTATCCAGATAAAAACCCATCATCTGATCAGTCACAGGTTCATAAGTCCAAACAGTTTTTCTCTTACTGTATGAAATATTCAGCCTGGTTTCATCTCAGCAGCTCTCTCTCTCTCTGAAACACTTCAGTTTGACTTTTGTTTTTGAAATCCTGCCTGGCTTGTGCTACATTTTACGTTCCAGAAAACCGTCTGATGAGCTCTCGGGTGCAAAATGCTCCTTTAACTTTAATTTCTCTTTGTATTTTCCCCTCCCAGCGCCTCTTTCTGCTCTGTATCCAAACCAATCAGTAAGGTGCAACAAGAAAGTAGAATAGCAGGAGGGTACAATCTGAGTTTTTCTTTAAAAAGATGAAATAAAAGATGTTCTGTATCTGGGTGTCCTTTGCAAAGTCTTTGGTGCATCAAAATCCTCTGCTGTTACCATGGTAACAATGGAGAGAGAAACAAACAAAACAAAACAAAACAGAGAACCTGTACACTTATTTGTTTTCTTTGCAAACAGCCCAAACATTTGTCTGTTAACCTTCATATCCGTCAGAAAATAATTCTTGTCATCGTGATGAAAAAGAGACGTAACAAGGCAAAACGGTCCAAACAAAACTTGACGGAAACTCACACAGGATGCTGGGCAGAGGAAGCCATGAATGGGTCGAGCTGCTTGGTGTCTCTACGGTTTGAAGTTGCCAAGATTCACACACAATCCACAGTGGGTCAGGTTGCCCGACTTCTGGGTAAACACTTTTTATTTTATCCAGATTTTGTTTGCTAGACTAACGCAAAGCCGTCCCGCCTGTGTGTGACTGGATCATAGTGTCTGTAGAGTTGTTCTGTGAAGACCTCGGAGGTCTGTGAGAGGACATTAGCATGAGCTACATGAACACAGCAGACAGGACAGAGAGAAAGTTGTGGAGAATTAGGGTTAGAGTTATAAATAAGTAACCCAATAATGACATCCTGCATTATTGCAGACAAGGAGTCAGGGGACCCATGGTAACGAAGCAGAGCTGCACAGATCAACAAAAGGGGGTAAGTTAATGATAAGGCAATTATTACAAGTAAATGTGGTCTTTATTAAAGAGGAGCAGGAAGAAAACCGTTGAAAAGAAGCCATATCTGCCTAGCCTTGCTCAGAGAGTCAGAGAAGAGAAGAAATTGTGAATGATAAAATACATTTTCTATGCTGTTTTAGAGTCGTGGTCTAGCTAGCTAGCTAATGTTAGCGATGGCAGCATATGAAGTGAGCAAAGCCGTTCGGTCCATGTTTGCCACACTTCCAAATATTGATGTGACGTCAACATCAACCTCGTTCAGATCAGCACTTCTCTCCTCGCAGTGGAGGATGGCTGTCTAAAGCGGAGGTAAGCTTCATAGCGCTGAGCTGGAGCATTACATACATCACAGCTAAAGCTGTCAACATTGTGATTCAAATTCAAAACCACTTTATTTTTTATCCCAAAAGGGAAGTGAAATGTTGTAATTCATAACATTTGAGTATTTTCAAAAAGTCCTTCTTGATGGTGACACTGTGGGCAGGAAGTCTTGCAATAATCCGATTAAACCTCTGGCTGTTGTTTGTTGTCATGACTGCGGTATCATTCCAACAGATCAGTTTCATTCTCATCTTCAGAGACGTCGGCGTCTTATTCAAGCATTGAAGCAACAAGCCCCTTATACTTGGGAGCAGCTACGTTTGTGGCGTTTTGTACTCTGCGATTTTAAAGAAGTTCTATGGATTCACGACACACCACGTTTTATGAACTGATGTGCTGTAAGAGCTCTGGTGGAGCCAGCTGCACCTTGTCCAAAACAAAAACAAACTGTCATCCTCCTGCCACTTCCTGTCGTCCTCTTTGTGGTTTTCGCCTGTAGTAACATCCGACTGTTGGTCACGTGACTTGTGTGATGCAAATAAATTTGCTTAATTTATTTTTTATTTTAATTTAAATTAATTTATTAATTTAAATTTGCGCAATTCCATGTTTAATGGAAACGCAGCTGGTGTAAAGTCTCTGTTCCTTTTGTTCTTTCCGTCTTTTCTCCCGTAAATCTTCCCTGAAACTGGGAGGTCATCCATTCCACCAACGGTGGAATGGATGACCTCCACCTGCCCTCTGCCAGCTGTTTTGTACCCCAGATCCTTAAATTCATCCACCTAAACCGGATCCATTCTTTGCAGTTTTACCCTTCCACTTATCACTCACTCATATACATGTTTTACGTTGCCTTGCTTTGGCTGACTTTCATTATTCTTCTCCCTCGAGATTACCTCCAGTTACAGGCTATCCTCCACCTTCTCATTATTCTCACTGCAGATAACAATGTAGTCTCTGAACACCACGGTCCACAGGGACTGTGTATTATAAAAGCAGGTGATTCAACAGCTTGATAGTTCATGGTTGGGCATACCTTTGCAACCAGCAGGTTATTGCAGAAGCTTTTGCATCGTCTCACCGAACAGGTTTGTTGGTTTTTCAGGTCAACTGTACAGGACCAACTGTGTTTTACAATGAAGGGCTGAGATTCCCCGTGTGCCTCGCTCTCAACCAGAAGATCCCTGTTAAGAAATCCATGTGCACAACTTTGTGCACCGAGTGAATCCATTTTCATGACTTCTATTTTTATTTCACCCCCTCAGCATCCTATAGGCTCTGCAGCAAAACATCATGTCTTAGATTGAAATACATTCTCTCACAGCCGCGAACATATGCTGTAAATCTCCCTTTTGCGGCCTGTTGAATCCTGAGCCATCTGGAGAATACGCAGCGAGCTTTCTTTACACGCAGCTTCCATAATCAAAGTCTGCTCATGCACAAGCAGCGTCTCTATTGAGCCTGAACTTCACCGAGGACTGCTAACCAGCTGAATCCCAAACAAAACAGACCTTCACCAGGGAGCCTCAGACAACAGAGTATCTGGATTCTTCTTTTTGTTTTTTGATTTTTCTTTTAATGCGTCCCAACTGGCATTGTGGCGTTCAGAACTGAGAGCTAAAAGGTTTACTTTCACAAGTGGGATGTTGTGGCCTTTGACCCAATGCTTGATATACATTTATATAAAACTTTATTAGAAATTTACTTCAAATGTAAATCAACCAGAGGCGAAAAAGAAAAAAAACAAAGAAAGCGTAGAGTGAACACAGGTCAGCACTCTGGAAGTCTGCCTCTAAACCTGCAGAAAGAGAAAAACAAAACCGAGAAACCACAGCAGCAGCAGCAGCCTCCTCAGGACAGGAGACAAGCGTCTACGCTGAACTAGATCTTTATTTTTACTCTTCCAGCGTGTCTCTTTGAGTCACTGCAGACAGAGGATTCATTCACTTGCCAATGTTTGTATCAGGATTTGGCAACAGCAAAAAGAAAAGAAAAAAAAAAAAAAAACCTAAATGCTTATCTTGGCATCAGATGCTTGAACCAACACACACACTTGTGCAGGTAAAACTGTGTTTTATCTCTAAACTTGCCAACTATCTCCTAGAACAAAATGATGTTTACCACAAGTACAGAAGAACTGCCAAGTTGTGCAATTAGCGTGTATTTTATGGACACAGAGCAAATATTTTTGCTATATGTTTAATGGGTAGTATTATGTATAATCAACTTCTTTGAGTTTAGATCATATTATAATTTTATTCCCTCATCAAAAACATACATAGAGTGTTGCCTTGATTCTATTCCTCCAATATCCATGGCAGCCATTCAGCTGTGCAAAATCCCTCGGTGGACCTAGCACCACCTTCAAGGACGAAGCTCCTACTATGAGCTACAATTCCGCCAATTTTAATTTGTTCAGTCGGTCCAATTAGGAGTACAAAAGCCAATGGAAAATAAATAATAAAGAATCTGAAACTGACAAAACAATAGGTTAAAATAAACTGCAACAAACCTTTCAAGTAGCTCAGAAAGTGCAATTAGGAATTCTAAATATAATGCAAAGTAAATAATAAGTATTTCATTCTTTTACTCATTAATGCACCTTGAAATGTGCTTTATAAAAATAAATTGAGTTTATTTGTATCACCAGATCGACGCTGTTTGCAGTACGTTGTTAATATGAAATTTTGAAAGAGAAGCAACCAGCTGCATGGCTGCAAACACAAAAATCAAGATTGCCAGTCAGCGTGGACGCTGCTAATGAGCGAAGAAGACGAGACGCTCACAGCTGTGTTTGTGCTGTCATTAGAGCTCATTTGCTTTGCGATTGAGAGAAGGTAATGATGAGCAGATCGAAGGAGAAAACGCTGTTATGTTTTTTTTTTGTCCAGCAACATAACCAAAGCCATTCAATCTTTTCAAGAATCTGAGGACAAATAGACTAAACGACACGCTTGAACAGATATGAAGGCAAAATGACTCAGAAAGACGTAGCCAATCCTAAATTTGTGTGTTTTTATTAAAATCATTCAAACAGTTAAACCCAGCTGGTCGGAGGGCCAGTACTTCTAAAACAATAAATCTGGAGTAGTAGATGACTCACAAAAGAATTTTTCTTAAATATTAATTTAGCATGTTGCATTTAATTCAGCGTTAGGCTAAAATGAACGTTGGAATTATGTGAACATTTTGAGTCCTGTGGTTTCCCTGTGAAACCATCGCTGCCCCAAAGCAACACTCAGCAATTCTGAGTCAGTTTCATTCAAATCTAAAGATTTAAAACACATATATATTTCACTAGATTTTAAATTAGCACAGCAATTATTCATTTCATCCTTCTGGGAAAATATTGAGCATTTTACATACCTCATTTTTCAGCAAATTTGTTTTTGACAGCAATGTCAGCTCAAATTTGAACTCTTTGGTGAACACGCTGAGAATCGAGTCTAAATCTTTAAAGAAACAGGACTTGAGATGAAAAACTTTTCATTTTAAACCTGTTACGTGCCGAATGGTCTGGTTTTTCCATGGTTGTGCAAAACACTACATGCCGGTGAGACAGAGCGTTCATTCGTTTGTTCCGCAGCATCGTTAACATTTAAAGAGCAGCCAGTCGGTCGTTAACTCCTCGGGGTTTGGGCGCCGCTGTCTGAGGTCGCCATTACCGTGTTTGTGTCCCGTCTTATCTTCATTTTGTTGTCAGAAAACCAAGGCAATTTAATTGTAACCCTGTTGGCACTAAACTTTCCCAAGTTACTCTCAACCAATTAAGCTGCCATTTCGTAATTATCACAAGCTGATAAGTTTTTTTTTTTTTTTTATGTTCATATGTCTCTGCTTACTTGACGACGCTATGTTTTATTTCCTGTTTGGTTTTGTTTTTTGGACGTTAAGCAAAAAACAGAAGACATTATGTGCTTCCAAATGCAGCTGGCCTCATATGGACATAACAGACAACATATCTGGGGCGTCCGCAGTGTTAATCCCAACAGAAACACTCTGGCACCCTAAATACAAAGGATCGTTGTGTGAGTGGCAGCGTTTAGTCGGAGAGCTGCAGAAACAGGGAGAGTGTGCGGCTGCTGGCTCGTGTTCACATGTTTGCTTTTGAGGTTTTGGGGATTACAGTTGAGCTGATTCAATGCACAGCGCCTTAGTGTAATAGAAAAAGCAAAAGCATATCCGTATCAGCGAGCTTTGCTGCTGATGCGGGGAAATTCATTCACAGAAATTATGCTCTGCAGAAGTGTTTCACCAGATTTGTTCAGGATTCGTAAAAATAACGGCCACGGGAAGAGGAAACGTTTTGTTCCTCCGTCTGGTGAAGAAAGTCTTTTTTTTTTTCCTCCTTTGGCCTGGGCCGTGATGTGGAAAAACTACACTTTACCTGTAATTGTACAAAGCTAAAAATGAAAAATAAAAAAAATTGTGTGACATGTTTTACTTCGTTTTAATTAAGCTACAAAAGTCGTTTATTCCCTCTGCCATTAAAATAATCCATCATATTATAATAGTCATAAGCCTTTTATTCTGATTTTGACTGAAACAAGTTTAAATGGATATATTCACAAAATTCTACATGCGGACTGATATTTTTAAGACATTATTTATTTTAATCAAAATAAATTTCCGTTTACTCTTAATGAAAACATAACATTTAAGATTAGAGTATTACATCGTGCTAATAAAAAACTATTTAATATAAAAATGTGGGCTTAATGAAAATATGTTTAATACTTGCGTCAAGGTTGTTTGTTTTTCAAAGCATACTTTTAATTCAGTTAAATTCAGTTTATTTCTATAGAGCCAAATCAAATGTCACCTGAAGGCACTTTACAAAAAAAATCAATTCAATTATACATACATTCCAATTGATCCATGTTTTCAAACAATAAGGCTCTATAAGCCTTTATGTCATTGGGGATTAAAAGTTATCAAAAGCTTGAGTGTTTTTGTGCGCTCTGAGTGGGCAGGGCCTCAAAGTTTGCCTTCTCTCCAAAACTTTCAAAACGCCATAACTTTCGCATACAAGGCCTGAATTACACCAAACTTGGCATGATCTCCAACATTCACATATGGTCAAATGCTGACATCATCAAAAGTAACACGATACGATAGCCATGTGGGAAAACAATTACTGTGACAGACTGTGTTGCATCCAGTTTGCTTCACCTCCAAACTAACCAGTTCTACGTCTATGAAGTAATAAACGTTTGTGTTAATTTCTATACTTTTTGTCCTCGATTTAGTTGTCGGTTAAATAAATACCACTAAATGTCATGATGAAAGCTCATGTTGCCCATTCTTACTTGAGAACACACCTGAATCAAATAGTTGTATTACCTCATTAGCATTCAATCACCTCTACAGACCCTCAGAAAGGAGACACTTATTTGACAGAAGAGATGTGTCTAAACATCACAAAGTAGCTCTGAAGGGCTGAACTCCAGAATCACTTCAGTTCCCCTCCAAAAACAGAAGGTGAGATGCGCCGGGTGCGTCGTACGCAGTGGTTGCTGTGTTCTCACAGACTCCATTAGTTACAGACCTCCAAGTTTCATGTGGCCTTCTTGCATCACGAACTGCAACTCAAAGTGTCAGAAGCAGCGTTGGTAAGCGTGTCACCACTGGCTTCTTGAGCTGCAGAGGTGTGTCCTCCGGAGTGATGATTCACCCTTTTCTCTCTGGCAATCCAGTGGATGAGTCTTGGTTTGGCAGTTGCCAGGAGAACAGCACTTTCCTGATTGCACTGCGTCAGGTTAGGTGGAGAGCAGGATGTAATGGTGTGGAGCCGTTTTTCAGGAACAAGCCAAGAGTCTTAGGAGAATTTCTCGCTCCCAACTTTACAATAGTTTGGAGGATGTTCCTTTCCTGTTAGAGATTTTTACCCAGTGTATAGGTCAGGGTCCATAAAGACATAGGTGAGTGATTTTTTCCCCTGAAAGTCTTCCCAGAAGGTTAGAGGCTGTCGTAGAGTGGCATCACATTACACCCAATGGACCAAGTATGGGATATCCCTTAAGTTTATATGTGTGAAGACAAATGAGTATACTTTTGGATATATTGCACAAACTTACACATTATTTCCTGTCTTAATGAGCAACAAGTAACAAAAACCGTCAAGCCCACGACAAACTGAAAAGGAACCAACTTCCCAGGTCCTATCTAACGACAAAGTCACTGAAGCCTTTACTGAGGTATTTGATCTTCTGCTTGTTGGTTGTTTCTACGAGACGAGGCTGCTGTTTATTCCATTTTAAAATGCAGGAGTTGAAGCACATGGCTACAGAATGATGATTCATAGGGATTTACGAAAGTTGGAAAGGATGCAATGGAGCTACTGAACGAAGGCTGGAAGTACACACACCAGGGATTGCACGACAAACCCCAGAAATTCCATAAAAACTGTGACGCCTCGACACGGAGTCGCCATGTGTTCAGCTATGAACAGCAAGTTGACGTGTTTCATTTTCCTGTAGCAGCAGGAAAAGACTCAAACATTCTGTATCTGGTGTCCTGCCTTCATTTGCATATCTTTCCCTTCCATCTTGATGCTGATCTGTCAATCTTTGCAGAGACTTTGCTGCATCGCAACGCTCTGCCGTTGCCATGGCAACAATAGAGAACCCAAGGAAAGAAAAAAAAAGGCTGTTTTTCATTATTTTCTTTCTTTCTCTCTTCTCTCCAACATCTGCTGCTGTAGCCTCAGACTCAGGCAGATGTGCTAGTCCGTCCTGCTAAGAATCCACGTCGGTGGACAAAAAGAAATAAATAAATAAATCTGCCACACAGACCTCAGCTGAAACACACACACACATACACACACGCTTCCTCTCTCTCTTCCCTTCTCCAGGATGTTGCACGCCCACTATTCCACACTAATTTTCTCTCATTCGCCCCCTCCCCTCACCCCAAACCCTCGTCCATCCTAGCTTCACGCCAACATCACCACGGCAACCAGGAGACCACACTGATGGTGTCCCGGTGGCTGCACCTCACCATCTTCAACCATCATCACCAACCTGACATCATCATCATCATCGTCGTCGTCAGTCAGCTGAATGTGTTTACTCACATTCCTCTGAGTCGGATCAGGACCTGGTTGTTGTGGTTCTGCTCCAGAGTGTCAACAAAGTCTTGCACCTCCTCGGTGTGTTTCCCCTCGTCCACCTGCAGCTGCTGTTGCTCAGTCTGTAGCATCTCCTCACCCTGCACCTCCTCCTCCTCTTCCTCCTGCAGCTGCTGCTCCTCCTCTTCCTCCTCAGCTTGCTGCATCTCCTCAACCTCGCATGGTTGCACCTCTTGCATCTCCTCCGTGAGTGACATCTTCACCTCCTCCACCTCTTCCCGCTCCTCTTGTTCCTCCAACAACTCCGGGAAAAGTCCACCCTCCTGTTGCTCCTCCTCGGTTTCCTTCACCCCCACAGGGAGCTGCGCCTCCTCCGCCTCATCACTCATCTCTCTCTGCGAGTTTTTTTTTTTTTTTTGTCTTTTTCTCTAGAAGTGTTCACAGAGCAGAGTTTGGTCCCCGCGAAGGCGTCTCCGAGCGCCGGAGTGGAGAAAACATCAACGCAGATTGAAGAAGAAGAAAAAGAAGAAGAAGAGTACAAGAGTTTTTCCCAACTTCATCCAACTTCCACTGATGTCACTCTGTGAGACAATCCAAATGGTTGCCCTCTGCCCGGTGGGGAGGTTGGGTGAGAGGTTGCAAAAAAAAAAAAAAAACAATTTTTTTTTTTTCTTTTTTCTAAAGAGGGAAGAACATACAGCAAAAGGAAGGCGATCAGTTCAACTCTGCGCTCCAACACTGCGGCGGACTCCGAGCATCGCCGTGGCAACGCAAGGGGGGAGGTCGACCAGCGATAAAGACGGGATGGAGAGAGGGAGGCAGAGAGGGAGAGAGAGGGAGCGAGAGAGGAGAGTGATGAAGGAGGACAAAAGAGAAAGCAGGGAACATTGCTTAGTGTTTCCGTGGAAACTCAACACCGGTTGCCAAGAGTGATGGAATCCTGCAGCCGACAGACCAGCCTCTGCCACATCTCTCCCCACCTCCCGGATTCAGAAGAGTAGAACTTTACGCTAAAGGTGCAAACTGAAACATCCCAGTCTGTCCTGCCCTCTGACCTGCTGCCAGAGATGCTGCGTGTGTGTGGGGGCGTGTGCGTGTGTGTGTGTGTAGGTCTTTAGACAACGATGATGTAATGTTCCTAAAAATCACAGTCACACATCCTCAGTCAAATGGAACAATCGTATAGTGAATAGAGCTACTAGCGCCCTCAAGAGGCTCCACTGGTCAATGCAGAAAAGAGAAAAAAAAAGAAATCTGTAGTAGAGGCACCATGCAAAACCCAGACTGGGAAAAATATATATCTACATTGTTATTTACTGTATGACAGTAGCTGCGTTTCCAATACAAATGTGCGCAAATATTTGTCTTTATTCTGTTAATGTAAACAAAACAAAACAAAAAAACAAAAAACAATTTTGCATTATATGAGAAATTAAATAAAAGTTTTTATGTACTGTGCGACGCTGTGAGAGCTCTGATGGAGCCAGGTGCACATTATTCAAAACAAACCACTTCCTGTCATCGTCTTCTTTGTTGTTTTCTTGTTTCCCCCAGTAGCAACATCCGGCTGCTGATCACGTGACTGTTGTGAGGCAAAAAATTACAGCATTGCAGTTTTGCGAAATTCATCTATTTAGATACGGCCGAGAAACCACGGCAAAAACTTTTTGGTGAAAAATGTGTTTGTTTGTTTATTGTTTTTTTTTTTTTTGAAATTAGAGTGTTTCTATTAATCAAAGTTATTTTCGTATTTTCAATTTGCACAACTCCATGGTCAACGGAAACATAGTTACAGTTTTTTAATTCCGGTTCTCTGCTGCCCTACATGTTTTAGACGCGTCTCTGTTCCAGAGCAGCTGATTCAAGTGATTGCATGACCTCCTCTGCATGCCATCGAGTCGAGCCTCTTAGTCACCCACTTATTCAAGCCGGGTGCTTGACAAAAGAGAAACACCTAAAACATGCAGGGCAGTGGTCCCTGAAGACCAGAGTTTAGAAATACTGCTTTATGAGATCAGTGGAAATTTTGCCGGACTTAAAAAATAAAAACAAAACAAAAAAAACCTGACGTTATTATCTTTGGACCTAAAAAGAAACAATCTGGAGTCAGCGCACCGTATCAGTTACTTAAGCTGGAGACCAGCGATCAGGTAGTGATGGACTCAGACCTGAACCTTCAGAGTCACATAAAGACAGTCACAAAGTCGGCCTTTTTTCCTTCCAATTAAGGAAATGAGGATAGCAATGAAAGAACATTTCCAAGTCTTCTTCGCTGCTCAAGCCTCAGTCAGATTGGATGGAGAGACCCGATGTACGACTCCTTTCAAGACAGACTCTAAATTGTTAGATTTAGATCTGGATTTTATCTGAGCCATTCATCGCCAACAATAAACGTAACAGAAAAAAACTATTCACATCAGTTATTTGAAGAATGCCTGACAAAATTGTCTTGCTGTATTTGGTATTTTAAATGTGCGAACAAAAAGTGCTCACAGACGTTTGTGTTTTGGTTTTCATTCGTGTTTGTTTTGTGATCATTTCTGCAGTATTGTATAAAATCATTTTTCTTTGGGCTTTACATCATGTTATAATGTTATTCCCTCTTCAAAAACATACCTACAAGGTTGCCTATATTTTTTTCATTCATGTTTAAGAAATCTTTTAATCTCCCATGGCAACCATTCAGTTATATAAAATGTTTGGTGGGATGCAACGCCTCCACTCAGCTCCTTCAGACTAGCCAGCAGCAATTAGCGAACACCTAGTCGAACTGTTCATCTTCTAAGCTTATTATAGGAGCTACTTCTCAGTGTAGCGCTGGTAAAAATTTTGTTAAAGGGTTAATAGAGGAGCCATGTCGTAATGACTTCCTGAAGGTGGAGTTTCAGGAAGAGCAGGAGCTTCTTAAAGAGACAGCGGTCCAATTTCAAGGCATTAAATATTGATGTCAAATTTCTTTTGAGTCATATTTGATATATATAGTATTTTTAGAACAACAGACGGTAAAATAGTTACTTGATTGTGCCACAAAATTGAACTATGTACCTGCAAAATACATAATACTGCTCCTTTAAAGCTCTTAATCCCTTGGCTATAGGTGTCTGTAGGTCCAACTAAAAGCCAACATGACAGATTTAAGCTCACTCAAAGAGGACTGAGGTGAAAGATTTTATGCAAAGTTTCTTGCAAATAATTACTAATAATGTGTGCAATAATAGTACAATTCAATGAAGACTATTTCAAATTGAAATTCAGAAATACTTTACTGATCCCAAAGGGAAATTAAATGTTGTTGTAACGCATATTCATTCAAATTTGACTTTTAAAAAATGACTAAAATTGAATGTTATAATTGAAATTCAGTATTATTTTAGAATTAAACGGTCATTTTACATTATTGTTATTATTATTATTATTATTATTATTATTATTATTATTATTATTAATGCCATTTTTTCCAGCACTTTTCATTAACCTTGACACTAATGGATGACTTGGTTCATGGAGTAGCAATCCTGTTTTACATCCTGCTAGAGGTCATGCTACAACAGTTGACCTTTGATGAGGATTAAAAATCAAATTACTGGAGACGGTACTGTAATTTTGTTAATTAAATGAATCCATTAATATTCCGAGGGGCCCGGCAGAACATTGTCTCACAGCAAAACATTTAAAAGGACCAATCCAACCTGCAGTGAATTTTAATCTAGAGCAGATCAGTTTTAGGTAAATAGGAATTTTTGTTTGTGTGAACTGCAGATAAAGTTTTCTCTTGTCCGCAAACTACTTAATAAATTCATCTGATCTCAGTTGAGGCCCTCCTGGAAATGATAAACTGCATTTTCACAAAAATAATTGTATTCCTATATTTGCATCCAGGACTTTGTTCTTTTGGCCATGATCCATATTTTATGACCAAGGTGAGGATCTTAACATAATGAAGCAATAAATCAAGAGCTTTCCTCTTTGGCTCTGCTCTCAGACAGCAGCTGGCATCTCTCCAGATGAAGCCCTTCTCTGTCCACCAACCTCTTTTACCATCGTTTGAGACACCAAGACTCCTGTGTTTGGGATGGACACCAACACATCTGTTGGGATCTCTGTCTTCAGATTTAGAGGAGCTGACGTTAACACGGGCCAGCCCACAAAAAGGTGTGGGTTTAAATTACTCTTCCAGTTTGCTTTGCTGCAAGCGATCATTAATTATTTCACTTTGAAATCAAAATCTTCCAATGAAGGAAATGAGGATAGCAATGAAAATTATTATTAAACTCCATCCAGGAAGTAATTAAACATAAATTGACAGAGAAAAATCACATATTCCCTGACAGCTGGTTCCAAAAATGTGTGGTAGCAAACTAGGGAGGATGTAAACTGGACAAAAGCAGGGAGACTAAAAAGTCTCTTCCGTACTTCATCCGAAGGGTGATCATGTCATCTTGCCTTTAAAAAATTGCATTAAAAGTCCATTAAAAGTGTCAACTTTGCATTAATAGTGTTATTATTTAGTGAATGACACTTGATGGCAACAGTCATAAACATTCATGAAGACTCCTTCATGAATGTGTCATATCAGTCGTATGCACACCCCTTCAAATAAAGCGTTACCAGCTTTAATAAGCCAACAGACACGCTAACTCATGTAGCTTATAGCTGACATTAGCTTCCAAACTGCTTTCCTTTAAAACGATAGAGGGATTGTGCTCAAAACCAAAGTGATTTGTGCTTTAATTTCGTTTTCCAGGACATTGCTTTTGTATATGATGTACTGGATCTGTTGTTTATGTGAGAAGTCGGAGGACGATGGTTAAGCTGGTTTGACGTGATAGGACGGCGGACAACAGCTTAGATAACCACTTGTTACATCCAAGGTATAGGGAATACAAACTCCGAATGCATAGCAGATTAAACTTTGAAGTGGACGGAAAACAGGACATTCAGGCCACAATTCACACAAATTCACTAAAACTGGGCAATAAAAGGCTGAAACAACGTCGCCGGATTCAATGAATCCAGTCAGAATTAGCCGATGGTCCAGTCAGAATTAGACATTAAGAACATAACAGCATGGCTCCATGATATTAATGGTTCAGGCTGCTGGAGGTAGTGTCGTGATACGGGGGATATTTTCTGGATACATCCCAGACCCTTTAGCACTTACTGGACATTATATGCCACAACCTGCCAAAGTATTGTTGCTCACTATGTCCGTCCCTTCATAACAACCTGCGTTACGAAGAGCATCCAAACTGGCACTAGAAAGATGCAACTAACAAAATGTCCAGTGAGTGAGTCCAGCCTATTTCTCAAATCATTTAAAAAAAAAAATAAAAAATCCATTAACAATTGCATTCCTAACACAGGTCATGCCAACGTACCTGTTGTGGAGTTGCTGCATTTGTCTTTTTATAGCCATTCTCTTGGGGATGCGACAAAACCTCAGAGCTGCCCAAATAAAATACCCAGTAAGAGCGCACATCTTTACGACGCCCAGCAGCGTCCTGACAGCAGGGAAGGCCCGACCCATAGCACCCACTGGCTTATAGCTTTGAGACGCCTGTATTTCAGATCACAGCCCAAGTTGATCCAGAGCTTTGTGGAGTGAAGACGTCCAGAGATCTCGACCCATGTGCAACACGTCCAGCTTCCATGTGCAAATAATGACACTGAAGCTGAGTTTTGATGGGATTTTGGAGTGATGGGTTGGGAGCTTTTATCGTTAATGCATCCACAGGTCACTGGTTTTAATCCTGTCTGGATCATCCCATTTGAGTACTTTTTTTTTTCCAAACTTCCTCCTTAGTTATAATTTATTAATTGTCTCAGTGAGAGCTTTGATATTATAAAACATTCAAATAATCTCAGCCTGCTGTATCTAGTAGCAGTTATTATTTCAGCTCGTCTTTCGTGTGCAGTGAAATAAGCACAAGTCACTTCTTCACCTCTTTCTGAAACTTCTCCGTTGTTGACCACGTTAGGGTCTCTCCCTTCTTCATGGATCAGCCTGGATCATTTTAAATCCCTTCTTAAAACGCATTTTTATTCTTTGGCATTTAATTGAGGCTTGATACTGTAGCTCTTCTGGATTTTCTTTTCTTTTCTTGTAATATTTCTCTTTTTCTTTTCATCAACTTATTTTATTATTGTTTTTGTACAGCATTTTGGTGCAGTTTTAAACCTGCTTTTAAAGTGCTATATAAATAAATTTGATACTGACATTTGTCTTTCCACTCAGGCATTCATGAAGCCGCCACATTTAATAAACAGTTATGTTTTACTTTGATTTCTTTTAGAATTATATTATATAAAAATCCATAAATCCGTACATAGGCTCTTACACAAAGTATCTACTTTGATAACTGAATATTTCCGACATTTCTGAAAATGTTCAGTGCATTTAACGTTATTCTTACCGCAGCTTACAGTTCCTGACGCCACACCCCCCAACGCTGAGCCTGTTCCTGGTTGGTTTCGCTACCTGGCCTCCGGGTTTCATTGGCTGCAAAGAGTCACCTGATTTGAAGAACAAAAAATACTTTGAAAAGAAGTGGAGCAGACTGAGTGCTAGCTAAATTTTCTATGCTAACAAAACTGCCTTTATACTCTATCCACGTACGCCCAATAAGCAGCAGTTATTTATGAGAGGAACCCTTGGGCCAAAACTTAACCGGAGGTGCGCTGTTATTTTGAAAGGAGAGCGCCGTAACTTGTGCTGTCGCGCACATTGAAACCGAGTGCAGACTGGCTTTACTGCCATTTCCGAAGAGGCGGCTAGCTTTACCGCATTGGTAGACTGGGGTTCCGATGCTGGCTGTCGGCTTCTTTCTAACACTTCTGATAATGCTGACAACACTGCAGGAGCACTAACGATGCCATGTAAAATATTCATTGCCTCTGTGAGTCGCTGCCGCTCAGCTATTTTTCTGTCCGTGAAAACCCGCCTTCTCCTGCCTGGGGTCCAATCAGAAACTGAAATTGTAAGTTAACTTCCGTAAGAGAGTTTGTAAGTTTTGGCCCAAGGGGCCTGTCATACTTTTTACTGTAAACAGGCGCTCGTGGCAGCACCTGCTTTCTGATTGGTCAACCGCGCGTCGATTGTTTATTGGCTCTTCAGAAACAGGGACAAAACTGAAAGAGACTATTAAAGACGGTCATGTGGGCGACAGGAGCAGCGTGTGCCTGTGTGTTTGACTTAACACATTCAGGTGTTTGTTTGCCGAAAAGCTTTTCAGGAAACAAGGAGAGCGACATGAGCAAAGGTGAGGGACAGGTTGATCAATTTTGAAGAGATTTTTACATCAATGTTTTATCAGAAAATAAATGTAACTTAAGTTGGTTATTATGTCAATTAAAAATTCTAAATAAGAAGAGAATTATAAAAAGATAGTTTCCCCACATAAAGTTACCAACTAATTAAGAAGGTCTGGGTTTTTCCTATTTGTTTCATTCTTTTTAGCAGAGGTAGTCACCGCCATGTTGCTGTTCAGACCCGAGCAGATGGAGCCCTTTGTCAGGTGGAGGCTCCAAACAAGTAGAGCATTCTGAGTGATGATAAAAAGACATGCTCCTTCTGCTGCTGTCCACATGCTACTTAGAGTAGCTTTGCGTTTGCCTCTCTCGCTCGCTCGCTCTCACTTGCTCTCTCTCTATCTCTAAACACTGAACGAGGATGTTTGTTTGTGTGCGCATCACCCAGATCTGTTTCAATAGTTGCGTTTCCATTAACCATAAAATTGCGCAACTTGAAATAAAGAAAATAAATTCACTCAATGGAAACACGGCAATTTTGAAAAAAACAAATCGGTTTGGCTGTATCGCCAAACCGATTTGGCCATATCTAAATCGGTTTGGTTCACAAACTGCAATGGAGTCACTTTTCTCCCAACATGAGTCACATGATCGACAACCGAATGCTGCCGCTGATACAAACCATGAAGAAGAAGGCAGAAGTAGTTGGAGCATGACGGCACAATTTTTTTTTTTTAAACAACTTATCATGTGAACAAACTTTTCAAATTTTAGTTGCATTTTTTGTGTGATGGAAATACCACAATCGCGAATTTGTGTTTTTTCAGACATTAGTGGAATATTGTCAACATTTTTGGTACATTTGTAGCAAAAATGCACTGCTATTTTCTTGTCCGTTGTGTTCAACTCCCTTCACTCACAGATCCAACGCTAATTGTTTGGCTTGCTACAGAAGCCAAATGGAGGCGATGTGGGGGATCATCTTATGGCATCCTCATCTTCAAAAGTAAAAACTAATCTCATTAATTCTGATTTGGCCAAACCTCACACCAAAGTGAATTCAGCTGTAGTGTATTATATGTTAGATCTTTATTGATTCCACAATTGCATGCAGTACCACAGTACAACACCGTATGGTACGCAGGTAATCGATTGACGTATTATCAGGCTAAAGACGGAAGATAAAATTTCTAAAGAGTAAGCATTTAAGGAAGTGATAAACTGAAAATTATGTCAAAATTTTTTCTTTTACCATTTTGCATCAGTTTTGCAATCCAGCCCACAGGCCTCTGACCTCAGACCCCACTGTCTGATCTGTGCTGTATTCTTTTTCATCTATGTTCTGTAAACTCAGAGGGAAAGTCCAACAAACTTGATGATAAAGTCTGTTAGAAATTTTAGTAATCACAACTAGCAAGTAGCTGCCCCTCACCTCCCTCTCAGCCACTTCTTTAAAGGGGCAGTGTTATGTAAAATTGACTTTTTTTGTGCTTTATATTGTGTTATGTTATTCCTCATCAAAAACATACCTGGAGTGTTTCCTTGATTCTTTCAAGCATGTTTGAGAGAACCATTAATCTCCATGGCAACCATTCAGCTGTGCAAAACGCCTGGGTGGATCTCGGAGTTTTGAGGTTGAAGGTCGTCCTCTGAGCTGCAGGTTCCAAGCTTCCACCTTGCAGAGCAGCCCTCCCCTTCAGACTAGCCAGCAGCAATTAGCAAACACCTGGTGGAACTGAGCATCTGCTGAGCTCATTATAAGAGCTACTACTCACTGCAATACTGGTAAAAACGTTGTTAAAGGGTTAATAGAGGGGCGAAGTTGTGATGATTTCCTGAAGGCGGAGCCTCAGAAAGGGCAGGTGTTTCTTTAAGAGACAGACACCCAATTTCAAGGCATTGAAGTACAAAGTCAAATTTCAAGTCATATTTTATATAAATAACAACTGAAGGTAACATAGTTACTTAATTGTGCTATTAATGCCATTATATGTCTAGAAAACAGATTATACTGAACCTTTAACATAGAAAGTATTAAATGAGATAATAAATGGAGTTTAACATTATGACAAGGATTACATCGGAATGTATATAACTAAATTTTAATCTGTCTGATTGACTTGAACCGAGTTTATATTTTTGACTTGTAATGTGCCTTCGAGATGTCTATCCATAAATGTATGTTGTGTGGATGAAGAGTATTAAGCTCAATTCATTTCTACTGATCATAAACTGTTTTGTTATTATCGATCTGATGTTGCTAGTAATAAAGACATACATCACTGGATAGTAGCTTTAATATGGGGAAAAAGCCATCAGAGCAAAAGAGAGATCTTATTGCTGGTAAGAAGCTCATGAAGAACATTTTGAAATTTAAAATTCACAAAAAGGCATACAACACACAAAATAAATGGAAATCAAGCAGGAAGTTTTGATGATTGCAGTTATTCTCACAGACCTAGTTTCACTGATGGTTGGTGTCTAACATGTTCTGCAAACTCTTTGGAGTATTCCTGCACCATTAAAAACGATTCTACACAGAAGAAATGTTTAAACGTTTCTTTACAATGTTTTATTACAATCGCAGAGATTTCTCGTAGGACCGTATAACCTTCACCAGACTCGGCCTTCAGTCTTTATACCCGTTCATTGTAGGCAGTTTGTAGTTCCTCAGCTGTTCCAGGAAGCCGGGGTTGGGAGAGGAGGCCGGCCGGGCAGACTTCACCAATGAGAGCGCGTCTTCAAAGGACTGTCCGTCACATGACATCAGGTAGCCGACGACAACAGCCGGGGCGCGGGACACACCGGCGTTACAATGGACCAACACAACGCCTTTCTGAAACACAATCGCATCACAACTGAGACCAACGACTGACTAAACTTGAAGCCAAGAAAAAAGTATTTGATCATCGCTACTGGTCATGGCAATTTCTCTTTAACACGACTGACTTGTGGTGTGCCTCAAGGTTCTGTACTTGGCACTGCTGGGCTTTCCTCAAGCAAATCGATCGGATCACATTTCCCAGCAGTCCAAATACTCTAACAAACTTTTGTGACATTTTGGGTTATGTCAAAAGTTACGTAACATCAAGATTGCAATAAGCCCCGCCTTTCCCTGGGGTCGCCACTGGGGGCGCAGATTCACAACACATGCATCCACGTAGGTAGGGAAAAACACATTTCCCGTGTTTAGCTCTAATGGCTAAGCCAAATCATGCACCCAGAACTCTGTGTCCCTTTGTAGCTCTTTGTGTCAAACTCCAGTCCTGGAGGGCCACTGCCCTGCAACTTTTAGATGTGGCTCTGCTGCACCACACCTGAATAGAATAATCAGGTCATTAGCAAGGCTCTGGAGAACTGATCCACACAATAAGAAGGTAATTAAGCCATTTCATTACAGTGTTTTGTGCCTGTCCTGTGAAAACTGCAGGACAGTGGCCCTGGAGGACTGGAGTTTGACACCCTGCTCTAATGGCTCAGCTGCTTGTTCAAGTTTTATGACCCATTGTTCTCTTAAGATACACACACAAATCAGTCTCACATTTGGGGGTCACGTTGCTCTGTGATGAACAATTGACTTGTTTTTTAACATTATACCATTACTAATAAATTAGTCTCCCAAGCTTCAATATGTACCTTTCATGAAAAATACTTTTTACACATTTGTTGAAACTGTCACTACATTGTGACAGCATGGTACAAGACGGTAGTGAAAAGAAATCAACTTCTTTTTTCAACCACTGCTCCCAACAACCAATCAGAGCCAGGAGGAGGGTCTTAGTGCTATCAATCATCCTCCGTGTGGCGCCGCTGTATCTGCTGTCCGGTAGGGTTCATGAGAGACTGGCATTTTTTTTGCCGAATAATTTCAGGTAGACTGAAATGGTTCTCTTGATTTCACTAGTTAATACCTTATTAGTAATTTGATGAAAAGTGAACTATTAATCATACTTAATAATTACATAAGCCAAACATTGATGCAAATCCTGATTCCCATCAGCGTTGTCTTATTTACTTTATTCATAGTCGTTTTGAATCATCTGAAACAAAATTTCTCGTGGTTACACCAGAGATGCAGAACTTTAGCTATCACTTAAAGATTATTTTGTTTAAACTGAGCTATTCTACACAATGACTTATCGAAGATGAGGAGGAAAGCTGCCGCTTTGTTTTAGTTCCTGATAGAATCGTTTAGTTCTTTATTTAGCTAATAGTTTGTCTCTGGGCGGGACAAAAAAGCAAGCGTAAGAGAGGTGTTCACGTCAAATTATGCAACTTGATTATAAAGTGACAAACAATTGCTCTTATTGTCGAGACTTAAGTTAAGTACCACATAAATAAATGTTTCTGTAAAACAAAAGTCAGAAAAAAAGTAAAGGTTTTGTTTTCTAGAAATACATGAAATTGTCTGCAATGACAAGGATTCCTCGAGTCAGCGCTTCAGTTTCTTTTTATATATTGATAAATTAACAGTTTTGAAAACAATAAGGACTTGATAACCAGATGGAAGCTGAAGCTGCTGGATTTCAAACATCCGCTGCAGTGGCGTTATTTGACCACAGGTTGGCTCTGTTCTCCTGCTGCTGTGACTTGGGCTCTTATAGCCGAACTAAACAGCTTGTTTGTTTGTGTCTTTATGAAGTCGTTAGCTTCTCAATTACAGCCCGCATGTTCCTTCAAAAGAACGCCTTACACCGCCCGGCGAGAGGCAGTGCAGGCAGCAGGAGAGCGCTGGATAAACGGATGAAATTATCCAAAATGATTAAAAAAAGTTAGTTTTTTTTACTTCATCACATTTAGAAATATAGCTGGTAGACAAAGTTAACATTGAAACTTCTGGCTGAATGGTGAGGAATACATGCAAAAGAACAAATGAATTAAGAAAAAAGTATATCTAGATCTTTCCTTACAAAACAATAAAAACAACAAGTTGCATCTGGATAACAAATATGATTGATTGAAAATCAATCATATTTGGTTGAAAATCTGCCGGGGTTGGGAGAAAATCAATGAATGCAATTTAAAAGTTGCACATTTTGCATATTTGTTATACTTTTCCTGTCTGTCCTTCAACAATCAGATGTTTGCGGTTGTCATAGCGACATCAATATCTATTGGTCATGATCAGCCAGGTGGCCAGGTGGGTAATCTGAGCCTGCTTTTCAAAGTAAATGAATCAGTTTGGTTATCAGGGCTGGAATTACCAAAAACACACACACACACACAGAACCATATTATCACCAGGATTTCAGACACACACTTCCTGTAATCAGGCACCTCTAATGACTGCCTAATCACTCTGCGTGTGTGAGTGTGTGTGGTGTCGTGTTAAGGTGAGGCCCAGGCTCCGCTGCTAAAAGCTTGTATGTCAGCGAGATCTGATCTAGAGGCTGTTTAATAAAACATCAACAAAACTAAGCATCTATTATTCAGAGCTGAAAAAGAGGAGAGGAAATGAGGAGAGGAAGCAAGTGGCAAAGATGTCAGGATGTCTGTCACGACACAAAACTGTTCATCCCCAAAGGCATGAAGGCTTCAGAGGTTGGTTAGAGACTGTTAGACGATAACCGGCTTCATGAAGGCCAAGGAACACAGCACATTTTGGAGAAGTTCAAAGAGGTTATTAATGAAGAACTCTACAAATCTGGCGTTCATGGAAGAGTTACAAGGAGACGCTTTTAGGCTACTGCAAACACGATGGAGAATGCGCTCTGATCTTAGCTAAAATCAAAGGTTTTTGGCAAAAATGCTTGGCGTGGTGGGAAACCAACGTCTCCAGCTGCGTTTCCGTTACGTACGGGAGCAAAACCTTGTCGACGTTCTGCTGATGTCGAAAAAACGCAATTTCGCAATTGTGGTTCTTGCATTAAATAAGAAACGCAATTAAAATCGCACGTGAAGGAGTTTGTGAACGTGACGCGTCAAAAACATTCCGCGTCATTGTCCTCCAACTACTTCTTCTTGTTTTCTTCGTTGGTTTATGCCACCAGCAACATCTGGTTCTTGATCACGTGACTCGTATTGCAAAAAAAAAAAAAGTCTTTTCATTGCAGTTTTGTAAAATAAACTAATTTTGACAAAGCCAAAAAAAAAAAAAAAAAGAACACCTCATCCTGATGCCAAAACCTTACCTGAGTGAAGTTGCCTTCCCGACTTACCTCCTGTAAGTCAGACAAAATTGGTGTCAAACGTTTGTGCAGCACAAAAACTTTGTCACTTTGATTTAGTAAAAGTGGTGGGGCTGGTCTGCGACAGACTGGTGACCTGTCCAGGGTGTACCCCGCCTCTCACCCGGAACGTAGCTGGAGATAGACACCAGCACCTCCCGACCCCATTAAGGGACAAGGGTGAACAGAAAATGGATGGATGGATGGATGGGTGGGGCTGGTTGACCTTTTGACCTTTAAGCTTCTGTTAATATCTTCAAAGCCAAAGCAGCACAAGCTAAAGTTTTTGCTGCACAAACATAGTTGAGTTGATTGACACCAATTTCATTTGATCTGAAGAAAGTGGGGGGGGGGCTGGTTGACCTTTCATGACCTCTGGAAACTTTTTTTAATATCCTTGAAATGATAGCAGCTAAAACAAAGATTTTTGCTGCACAAATTTTGTCTGATTTGAAGAAGGTGAGGGGGGCAACTACACTCAGGTCAAAAATTTTTTACAAAAAAAGAAGAGTTTTTTTTTAATTGGAGTGAATTATTTCAAATAAATTAAGTAAATTTATTTTAGAAATGTCAAATTACGCAATCATATGGTGAATGGAGACACAGCTGGTGGAACATGGTGATGGAATAACAATCCTGGAAAAACAAACCATTAGAGGCTCCAAAAGACTGGAGAACCTAAACATAACCAGAACTATGATGGTGTAAATCAAAGCATAGGATGGCCCAGTCAAAGTACAGACTTGAAAATCTGTGGCAAGACTTGAGCAGTGACGTTTTACACTCTCTCCATCCGGATAGAGAAGAATGGGCAAAGATTTCAGTCTCTGGAAAGCTGGCAGAAACATCCCCAGAAAGACCCGCAGCTGAAAAAAGGGGATTCATTTTCCTTCTATTTCATAATTATGATAGATTCTGCTTGTGTTGTGACAAAATGTGAAAAATCTAAGGAGCGTGGTTTCTAAATAAGAGCACAAAACTGTTCTTAATTTTGGTCGGACAAAGCACTTTTATGTTCCGTGGGATGGAAAAGAATCTATTTAACTTATCAGCTGATTAGACTTTTCTTTGTTGAGGTCAAGTTCAATTCTTTGTACTTTAGACTGAATGTACAATCTAAAGTTCTTCGCCTTACGTTGCAGTAGCTTTTAAATCCATCTGGACATTCGATATCCCTGTGATGTTATCCGTTTGGCAAATGCAGATTAAACTGAGGTCAGCTGACGAGGGTAGAATTCATTTGCAGCACTGTGACACGTTGCAGCGGAGGAAATCTCCCGACGACGGAGACGCTACCTCTCTGCGAGCCTGCTGGATGAAGTCGCAGCAGTCCCGCATGTACTGCAGCAGGTCGGCGTCAGGGTGGTCCAGGATGCTGACGGTCCGGTAGATGAACAGGTCCGGAAACACGTTCTCCACGCCGAACGCCACGTTGAGGATGTGAGAAACCTGAGGAGGAAGAACGGCTGACTGGTGGACCGAAGTGTGCGGCACGCACGGATGGACGGTCTGAATGAGAGGCACTCAGGCTGCATATAAACACACCGAGTGTGTAACTACACTGTGCTTGTCTTCGGTTAACAGCTCTTGAGTAAATGATATTTGCAGGGTACAATGCAGATGGGCCAGCGACGTTAAGAAGCCTCTGTGAATCTGTGTACTTTTAAACCCTGAAGAGCAATTGAACAAGCATACAGTGGAAACAACAAAATGTTACCACGTAAAGTTGGTTCAGTTTCTAGTACAAATATCTTAGTAGACTTGAAATAAGACAAAACTAACTTACAAGTAAATTTTCAGCAAGATATAGAAGCTTGTTGTAAGTAAATAATTCTTCATACTAAAGTTCTAGTTCCGCTGGCAGATTATTTCACTTGTAACATGAGAAAAACATCTTGTTAACGGTGAAATAATCGGCCAGTGGAACTAGAACTTTTTCATCAATATTAGGGAATTGTTTACTTAAAACAAGTTTCTATATATTACGGAAAACCTATAAAAAAAGGCTTAGGCTATTGTTTCAGGAAGGTGACAATATTCACATCACACTTGCCCTACTGTTATGTTGAAAACCTTGATTTGTTTTATTCTTCCCTTTTACAGACAGGCACTACTTCGAGTTGCTCTGTCTCATGAAATACCTCCAAAATAAACCAAAGTTTGTGGTACCAATGTGACAAAATGAGAAAGCTTTGATGGGTAGCAATATTTGCTTAGGTTGCTTTATATGAATATTTATCTACAAATGCGGAAGACAAAAATAAAGATGGCCAACCCAAAACTTTTGTCCACTGCTCAGTCCATAACAGGCTGGAGTCATGTAAGACCCGACCTGATCTGCTCACCTTGTGTTTTCTTAGGGTGCCAAAGTCGTGTGCAGCATCCTGGGAACCTGCTCACACACACAAACACACACAGTGAGTCAATTAGACGCGTAGTTCCAGACTTTTCCGTGTGTCTTGGAGTGCGTTGGACCCAGACGAGGATCCGTTCGGTACGCCGAACTTAATGCAGGTCAAAAGTTCATCCAGCTTCCACATGTACGTCCTCAGGGGTCATGTCTCCTCCAGTCCACCCCCACCTCTGCACTCGTGTTACAGACTGCCCTGGTCCGGGAGGTCGTGGTAGTCGACTGAAGGTGACATCCAGGCCAAGGCGGGGAAAGGAGGTGAACCCGACTGCTGACCAGGGCAGAGGTAAACCAAAACAACGACTGAACCTAAAATACTACGTTAAAAACTAGAATGAGTTATAAAACTGAGCAATAATATACTGACGCTCCGCAAAAACACAAAATCTTACCAAATACTTTTGTCTGGTTTCAATTGTCTGGTGCCAATATCTTAGTACACTTGAAATAAGACAAAACTAACTGACAAGCAGCGTTTCAACTTGTTATAAGTGAATAATTTATAAATTTTGATGAAAAAGTACTAGTTCCACTGGTAGATTATTTCACTTTTAACATGGTAAAAACGTCTTATTGTAAGTGAAATCATTTGCCAATGGAACTTGCTCTTTTGTGATGCACAAATAAATTTGATTTGGTAACGTAGCGTAACGTATGCATGTGTTGTGAGTGTTTGTCTGTCTCTACCACTCTCACCCAGAAGCAGGTATGGCTTTACAGAGCCGACCTGCAGATCCCAGGAAGTATCGGGGACGTAGCCCAGCATCTTCTCTGGCGGGACAAGGTCTTCGACCACGGTAATCGTCGAACCCTTCCAGGTCTCGATGATGCGTCGGCCACTCAGCGACGTCACACGGGTGCACTGCTTCCGCAGGCGAGTCCGGGAGAAGCTCTGGATCTCCTGAGTCAACGATTGCATGGCCAAACTTTACCAAACCTGAGAAGACGGGAACGTTGGTGAGAAACTGCCAATCTGGTTCTGCTCTGCACCCTCACAACCAGAATCAAACATGGAGAAGCAGCATTTAGCTTCTATGCACCACAAATCTGGGACAAACTTCCAGAAAACTGAAAAAGAGCCGAAACATTGAGCTCCTTTAAATCTAAAGCAAAAGCCCAGCTGTTTAGAGTTGCCATTGAAACATAATCAGTGAAATACAATGTGTAACGATGGCGCTTGTCAAAATGCAATGCTTCACTTGTTGACCGTCTGTTCTATGACTTTGTATTTCTGTGTTTTCATGATGGAAAGCTCTTTGAAATGCCTTGTTTACATCAATAAACTTTATTGATGGGTTGGTTAGGTGATTGATTGATTGATTGATTGATTGATTGATTGATGTGAAAAATTGAGTAGATATCGATATCAATATCCAATAACCTATATTTACTGACGCATCCCAATAAATCTGCCATAATAAATTTCGCTGGATAACAAATTGTCCCTGAAATAACAGCTGTAAATGACAATGCTGTTATTTTGAGACCGTTTTCAAGTCACATATTGATGATGGCGTAATATTTCAAGTTCAAGGTAATGCACAGTATCCCCGTTAAAAAAGCGATTGTCTGACCTAATGAATGGTATGACCGCCACAAAGTAGTAAAGGAAAGCCAGAGAAGATAACTGCCCACACTTCATCAACTTAATTATGCATCGTTCACTGAACCACTTACACAAAATAATTACATTTTTCACAGTGCATTTACCCATCTATTTGGAGTGCTGGAGTATGTTTAGATGATTTAGTATTGATGCTCTAATGATGTTGTCACCTTCTTTCTGAATAGCTTCGTTTAAGTCCAGTCACCAAAAGCCCAAGCTGTCAAAAACGTTCTAATTGTCAGTCAAATTCTCATTAAGTTTTCAAAGTAAAGACTACATGAGAAAAACACAACTATCAAGGAGACACTTCAGGCCAGTAAGCAGCAGTGTTGTCTATTACTGAACTCCTTTAAATGTTCAGTTTGGTATTTATCACCAAACTGAACTGAAGTGGTAATTATAAACCTGAGCCAGCAAAATTGACCTGTGGAGTTCCTCTAGGCTCCTTTTTCGTGCCACTTTTATTCAGTATTTGCATCGTTAAAATACGTAATAATAGCACAGTGATGACACAACTCTATATAAGCGAGTGACTATATGACACAACTCTTTACACACACAGAGTGGACAGGCCAGTGTTTCCTTCGGCTTAATGTAAAAAAAAGACACACAACCTCAGAAAGACTCAATAGTGCGTAATAGTGCAGAGCACATCCTAAACCCGGGTGTAGTTAAGGGCTCAGAACTAAATCTTAATAGTGACATCAAGTTTTATTTTAAATCAGCTTCTAGAATTAAAGCATTCTTGTCTATGTAGGATGTAGAAAAATAGGCACCAACATTGAACTGGACATTAATTAACATTCTAAATGAAAGTTATGTACATAATTGTTATTTGTTTATTTTGTTGCTGAGATATTCATTGAGCCCAATGAACACATTTCCAGAATGTAAGCTTCTCATTTTGGATGGTAAGTTTATACTTTTTTAAAATTTTACATCCCCAAATCTGACTTATTATTTTTATTCTTTTATTATTATTATTATTTTTAGAGATGCCTGTCCAGTAGTGTTTAAATACACATTTCTCAGCAATTTGTCTTGTGCAACACAGGGTGCAAAGTTATGGTTATGAAAAAATACGCCAAATATTATTTTGCATGTGTTTTTTTTTTCCTAATCGTTTGAGTTTTATTTTTACATTAATATCTGTTGCCTAAGTACAAGGCAACAGTTAACAGTTTAATTTCAAGTTTCTATATAAAAACGGGACAACATGTGTTAATGAATATCTGCATGTAAAAACATGAGATTATAACCAGCATGTTGCTAATTTCCATTTCTAGTCCACTGGTAGGTTGATGCTAAAGCACAATAACAAACACAGGGATAAAAAGTGAGAAACACGCATAGCTCAATATGAGAGTGTCCATTACCTGCTTAATCAGATGCTCGGCTTTAGTTGTTGCTGTGAAAGCGCTCCTGTAACACAACAAACGGTTATCCAGTTCAAACCAGGACACAGAGAGAACCACGGACACGCACTTCTGTCCTCATCATTTTCTCCAGCAGTCGTCCACTCCAGTTGTAGCAGCTTCAGGTGTGACGTCTACCTGTTTGCCCGGTGTCACCTGGACCTCCTCTGCTGGAGGGGAGGGGGTCACTGAGCAACATGAGACCCGCCACCTGCCTGAGCTCCCCTCTCTCCCCGCACTCCACCTCCTCCGCTCCCGCCACCGCTGCGTCACACTCACGTCCAACAAACAGCATACAGATACTGTTAGACTCTACCAAGACTAAAATCTTGTCCCATATTGGAAACAATGACCCCCCAAAAATGAGCTTACTCAATTTAAAACACAAAATGAACAAGAGGGAACTTAGAGTTTTGAAGGATTTAGGTCACAACATTTTAGTAAATACAGGCTTTGAGTTAAAGAAACTGTGGTCAATTGGTAGATGCTCCAAATGTTCCACTAGAGGGAGCCATATTTCTAGATTTGATGATCGGCTTCCTGAGAAACGGGAGACAGAAATACATCCCAGCTTTAAAAGTAATACACTTATGTATGTTTTAAGTAGGATGCATTTTTCTGAAATACATTTCTAATATTCTATCAATTGGACGTACTTTCTAAGATATTTTTTAAAATAAATGCATTAAAAGCCATGCTTCTAATCCATCCATCCATCCATTTTCTGTTCACCCTTGTCCCTTAATGGGGTCGGGAGACATATATATATATATATATATATATATA
>CAEGAE010055238.1:0-22970 GCA_903067095.1 Girardinus metallicus | reverse complement strand
CCTGATTGGCTGATGTGAACTCAGACTGTGCCAGCTATTGGTTGATTAGCCCTTCACTAAAAGCAATCATTAAAGGCATATTTCACAGTTTTTAAAGATTTTTAGCACTTTTATCTATATGTATGAACATATTTATTAACTTATTTTTAACTTTACTACTCTTTAACTCTTATTGTAGAATAAAACATGAAATCTATTTATACCTTTTAATCTCATAGTGGAAGAAGACATTAAATCAACATCTATTCATTTTATAACTGTGTAACCCAGTGTTCTTAACACTGGGTTACACAGGGATTTTCAAATCAGCACAGAGAATCCTTTTATATCAACTTATTTAGGTTGAAGTTTTTCAAGATTCCTTATTGCATCCTGAATGTGTCCGTCCCTTTGTTCAAGTCAAGTAGTCATGTTACAACCCGTTCATGATTGGTGTGATATTTACATGTTAAATGCGCCGTGTGAGCCCATTTGCAACTTCCTCTAGAGTCGATTTGATTTTAGTGTCTCTTTCCATACAAAACATTTCTTTGGTCTCCGGTCATCGAAGGCTCCTATTTCTCAGTCAGAAGAGGCTGTTGGCTTAGGGGTCCGAACGACTGGATATGTCCACCCGCCGTGTTGCATTTAATTCCTTTAAAAGTCACTCTATGATTTTTCTCTCTGCAGTTCATTATTCTGGTGGTGGACAGCACCGACAGGGAGAGACTGGCCATCTCTAAAGAGGAGCTCTACAGGATGTTGGCTCATGAGGTGGGCGACTCTTCAAGAAGGAAATAAGCTTCACTTTGTCGTTTCTGTGCCATAGTTGCACCATTGTCAAGAACTTGCAGCTCAGGAGATGTGATTTAAGTTGCATTGTTCTCTGAATTGTCCCCTTCAGGACCTCCGGAAGGCAGCTGTGTTAATATTCGCCAACAAGCAGGACATGAAGGACTGCATGTCGGCAGCGGAGATCTCCAAATACCTCTCCCTGAGCTCCATCAAAGACCATCCCTGGCACATCCAGTCCTGCTGCGCTCTGACAGGAGAGGGGTGAGACTGTACTGGTTTACAAACCAATCCCAGATGATTAAGATCTCTCCTCCTGTTCAGAAAATGGAATAGGAGGAAAGCGATTCATGTTTTTCTTCTTATTTGTTTGATAAAAAAAATCACACAGTGGTAGTATACATTCAGCCCCTTTTTAGAATGACGCCACTAAATAAAATTCCGTTTTGACCAGAAGGGTCTGAGATCATGTCCCAGCAGGACAACAATCCTAAGCAGCATACAGCCAGAGCTGCAGTGAAAGTATTGTGTGAAAATGGACCAGCGTCCATTCCTGAGAATCTGTGGGGAGACTTGAAATTTGATATTCCGACACACTCAAACTAATCTTACCAGACTTACAGGCTTTTGTTTGTAGAACATTTTGAAAAATACATATTTTTCATTCAATTGTAGTACTATCAAATAAAATCCCAAAAATACATTAAATTTATGTTAAGATAAAGTTCAAGGTTAAGAAGATTTTAGCTATTATAGAGTGACTTTCAAAACTACAGTCAATTCCACATTTTTCATACTTGTGGTAGGTTTATAGTTTTAATTCATCCAAAAGGATGTTTTCTAAAATGATGTAAAAAGCATATTTATTTAAAAAAATTTTTTTTGCTTTGCTAGCCAGCTGTTTGCACGTTTCCACTGGAATTGTGGAAACGTGTAAAAGTGACTCATGTCTTTCCGTCACTGTAAACTTAAACCCCATCCACAGATTCAACTCTGGATTCTGGTGATTAAGTTAAGATCACTTTACTCAGACCTCTGGCAGATTTAGGTTGAATTTTGGGCTTAACTGTCGGCCTTTGAATCTGTCTTGCTGGAAGAGCTGTTAGCCAGCAGGTGTCGCCTTTTTTCACTAAACAGTCTCCTTTGAACTTGATTGTTTATGCATGAGTCAAGTCAAGATGCTAGCATTGTCATAAGGAGCTAAATGTGTCTGAAAATAAAGTTCTCTGTGGGTTTTGGGTCTTGAATCTCATTACGTCTCGTTTGTTCCAGTTTATGTCAAGGCCTTGAATGGATGACCTCCAGAGCTGGACTCAGATAGCCCCCCTGTCCTGCCATCAATGCCTGACTACCTGCACCTCTCCCTAATGAGGTGCCACCCCATTTTTGTCCTTACTGGCTTCCTTTTTTTTTGTCTTCAGTGACACAACAACAGGCAGCACCGCTGACGGACCACCACAAAATCATTTGGTGGTAAAAACAAAGACTGCGAAGAAGGTTGTCAGTCAAGGACAATTTACACTACATACATATCATGTCGCGTTACATCTCATCAAGCTGAGTACTTTAAGGGAACTTTAAGATGGTGCAGCTTTCTTCAGGTCAAACGGAGGAGTTACACAGTATTATGAAAGCAGCTCCAGTGATTATATTCACACTAAGATGTTCTATTAATTTGACACAATAATGTTTTTATTTGGTTCTCATTCTAAGCACAGATGTTTGTTACATTTTCTTTCAGGTACATAAGCTACAGTCATCATGTCGAACATTCATTTGGAGTTTTTAAACCTGTTTTTTCTTTTGTCATAAATGATCCAGCCAATGTTGATATGGTAAATTTGGAAGATGGAAAATCGCTTAAACGTCAATTGGACTGCAACTGGAAGTTTGGTTTTAACAGTATTTCTCAGCATTTTATAAACGATGCATTATTTAATTTTAGTTTTGCTCTATAATCATTTTAGTGAATAAGAGGTTAGTTTGTAGGCTTATTTTACTCCATCTTTCTCTTGAACAGTTGTACAATTTAAACAAAGGGATCAGCAGAAGCCACTATGAGACAGGTGCCAAGCATTTACAGGAAACTGTCACTCATAAACTGCTTGCACCGTAAGGTATGGTGGTCGACAGCATGCAGGACGGTACCGACTCGATGTTCAGCTCTGGTACTTGATGTTCAGCCTTAACTCAACCTCTCTAGTCTGCCTGATTTGTTTCCTCTCCCGGCTTGTCAAATGAGTCCTTTACCATCACATCTATGCACGTGCCACTTTGAGAACTTGTTATACAAGTTCAGACGTGGTCATATTTGGAGGTGCATGGCTTACAGCAAGCCTGAGTCGTCAGGCGGCCAGATAAAGGGGAAGTTGAACCTTGCGCCAGTTAACTGTGGCAGTGAGGCTTCCAGCTGGAGCCCACAAAGCAAGTAAACGGGTCACATGCTGTGGTGACATCTCGTCTGCATCATGTACTGCATTTGTTTTTTCATTAAACGGTTGTTTTTGAACAAGTGTCCTGTCATCCTTTGAAGAGGGCGAGTCCTCCATCAGTACATCGTTTAGAGTTCCAGGTAGGTGAAGGAGGCCTCCTGAGTCTTTATGGGAAAATTTCCTTTTTAAGACTCAATTTTCATAATTATCAGTTTCAAATATCACATTGAAGTAAAGAGTTGAATGGCAGATATTTCTAAGGTGGGTACACTTTACATATGAAAGTGCACTAGAAACTAGAGTACAAAGATGTAGGACACAAGGCATTGTAGGGAAAAGATTTGGGCAGGATGGAAAAGGAGGGAAGAGATGAAACAAAAGGCATATTTTAAGGAATAAAGTCTGGAAAAAAATTTTTCTCAAAACTACCCAGACTTGGAAAATGCCTAAATCAGGTTTAAAAGAATGAAACTGTTTTGCTCAGATCCACCAGCATGTGTGATAAACACTGACTTCATCCATGTAAGAGTATTTTAATGAGATGTCAAATGATGCACCTATAAAATATGATCCAACCTGGCAAGATTCCCAGTGATTCACCATGAATCTTTAAAGCAGCTGTTGAGGAAAAACTCAGCTCTGATTCAGTGCTGCAATGAGATTTGTTGGGTTGGATCAGTTTCACCCACATCTTTCATGTCACAAAACTTAACCCTTTCATTGTTCTGTGCACCATCCTCTGTCAGGTGTATGAATCTACTCCAGTGACATTCCAACAGGCTGAATATATTAGCTTAACATTGAGACCATTTTCCCAAAGTATCTGAATATTTCACACACTGATAATACACTATTTGGAACAGAGGTGCATAATATTAAAATTTACATTCAAAAACTATTACAGGTCATTTTAGAGATTCTCATAAAAACCCAATACTTAGTTTCTTACAAGACTAAAAGATTATGCAATGCAAGTTATTGTTTCCTTCCACTAAGCTTTCAATTAACATACCAAGATATTACAGTCTGCTTCATTATGTTATGACTTTTTATGGTTTAATATTCAGCACTTACTATGATTGTATAGACTTAAATTATATTTCCTTTATACTATTTAAACAAATATACAAAAAACAATTAGGAGATGTTCGTTGCCTGTAAACCATAGTAATCAAAATAAGTATTTACTGTATAATCAACCTTTTGACTACATTCCTAGATAAACATAGAAGCCAAACCTTCCATTGTTCCAGTCCTGTTGTGGGAGAAGAAATTAAGGCTGTTAAGATATAAACACCAATTTATTAGGGTCTGTACCACTGGCCAATCAAAACAGTCTTAAAAGGACACTGAACCCATCCCGTCTTTTAATGATCATAAAAGTAGCCGTGCAGTTTTTGAAACGTCTAACCTGTATTGACTACACATTCACTTGTTAAAGAAGCACTGCAATGAGGCGATGAGCAAATGGAAAAAAAAGAAAAAAACAGCAGGAACACACACTAAGGAATGGAGCGTTAACATGAACTCAATCCAAAATATTACAAGTGTATATCAGTGAACGTCTAATAAAAGCTGGTATGTTGTCCAAGCTGCAGCCCAGATGCAAACCCCTCAGTGTCAGAACAGGTACAGATGAGAACTTGCAGTAAATACCTACTATAAGATAAGGTTTCAGTAATAAAAAGGGTTTTGAGGATGTCAAACATTTCACAGTAACATCACTTTCACACATAAAAAGACACTGAAGACACAAAGTCAGCTGTCCATTCAGTCCTGTCTGCCTTTAAGTCCAACTCCGCTCAGTCCAGAGTTGGACTTAAATGTTTGTTGTCACTGGTGCTGGTGTAATCTGGACTTCCCCCTCTATTGGTAACAAACCAAACTCTCTGGCAGTCTTTTACATCTTTCTCTGCCATAACTCCTCTTCTGCTGAAGCACCCATGACAAAGTCTTTGGGAAAAACAAAACATGTAGAGAAGAGCCCACAGGTCAAAAATTATATATTGTGGGTGATAAAAGAAACTTTTTGTTGCGGTGGGGTGCCTTTACTAAAACGTCCACCACTTTGTGGCCGCAGACTTCGCCGTTGGACTGAAAGCGACCAAACATGCTTCAGTCCCAAACAACAAAACGCCTTCGGATGAGGCAGCAAAACTCCCATGGATTTTAAACAAAAAAGGACAAAGAACAACAGGAGTACGGGTACGGGTGATTTTTTGGAGGTTGCAGATCTAGGATCTACACACACAGAGCTCTGGGGAACCTGAGGAAGAAATTCAAAAATGTAAGTTTGGAAAGGAACAATGAGGGGAAAGAAAAACAAAAATTAATGTTGATTAATCTCACCCTTCCTCGGTGAAGCCGTCCATCTCTTCTTCGTCCTCTAGCTCCATGTCCAGTTCGTTGTCGAGGCAACCTCTGCCGTAGCCACTAAGGACACTGTAGATGGTCACATTTTTCTGGTTTTCAATCTTTGAGCAATGTCTCTCTTGAGGTATTATTGTTCTACTATACACATTTTAAGAACATTTTTTTTGCCAATTTGTTGCTGAACAAATAAGGATGAAACTTAACCCCAAATAAAACAAGCTTCAGTGCTTTATGCTGGTGACAAGCCAGAAGGAAACTAATCAAGTTGTTTTATCCTCTGTGTAATGTTGCCTTTACCTTCCTGATTTTTGCTCCAGTTAAATGATGGAAATTCTTGGCTTTGTTTGCCGTTGATAAGGCAAAAAGAAAAAAATGACCTGCTGAACACTAATCTGAATCAATAAAAGGAAAATTATTCCAATATGTTCATCTCTGATTCACTACATTGTTCAAAATTCTGCCTAATCCATTCAAATCTTGTGCCTTTTCTGACATAATTGGTCCAAATGCACACACACAAAAAAAATCTCTGGTCTGTTTTGGGTGCCCTTTAAAAGAAAAAAAAAAAAAAAGCAACTAAACTTTTACTAGGTGGGATCTTTAATAAGTAATGCTTACTGGCACAGACCTGACGGAGCGACACGTGAAGAACACGATCCTCTTCAGTTTTTTGTTGTAAAAGAAGTAGTTGAAGGACCAGAGGCTCCCCTCTTCACCAAAAGGATCAGAATCAAGATCTGGGTTGTAGCTGAGAAACAAGGAGAAATAAAAGTGACTCCATCTGTCAGAATGGTGCGTTTATGCGTTGTAAGCCACCAGAACGCTGACCTGTAGATGTCACAGCTCTGCAGGTTGATCTCCTGGTCGATGGCGTTCCACAGCTCCGGTCCCACAGAGTTGAACTCTTCTCCCACCGATGAGAACAAGCTGCTATTCACTGCGTTCACCACCTGAGGAGAAAACTACAGTTTAGCGACATCTCATCGTATTTTTAGAATAATCCCAGCTCCTGCGGCGGCAGAAGCACTCACCCAGTTGAGGCTGGGCTCTCGGCTGAACTCGTGGGCCCGGGCGGCAGTGAAGTCGTAGTCCGGCCTGAAGGACTCGTTGAGCGTGGTGATGAGGTAGAACAGAGTCTTCCTGCAGACCTTGTCGCTCAGAGGGTTTTCACCGTCCTCACTGCTCTTTCCCAGCCTACCAAACAAACACAATGGTCAGCATCCCTTAAATACTCCCCGTTACTTTCTCTGATTTCTGCTGAACTGGATTGCTGTGCTCACTGAGAGGGGCTGGTGGCGCTGGTGGACTGAGGGGGAGAAAGGGCCTCCAGGACGTGTGGCTCCCCCTCCTGGCAGAACTGCTTAAACATGTGTTTATCATCTCCTGCCATCTTGCAGGAGTAGCTCTCGATCCTGCAGGACGACATGAGTAAAAACAACAACAACAAAAAATCATTCATGCGTTTATTTTTATTTATTGGATTATTTGAGACATACTGGTGCCATAACATTTAGCAAAGTAGAAAGCCATAACATTATCATCCAACTAAACATGCTTTAGGTTGCAATTATAGAAGAATATCTAAGTTTTGCCATAGATCCTCAATTGGATTTAGATATAGACTTTGACTAAGCCATTCTAAAATGAATATGCTTCATTGTAAACCCTTCTATTGTAGCTCTGGTTGTTTTTTCAGGTCTTTACACATTTCTTTCAGAAAGGTCCTGCCTTTGTGCACAATCCATTTTTTCTGCAACTCTGACCAGTTACCCTGGAGTTCCTGAGGATTTAAGATATTGGAAGCCACATATACTTTTCCCTTCCAGTTCTGTTATAAACTACTATCATATCAAATCCATCAAGTGAATTTTGGACTATTTATCAAGCTCTGGATATCCTCTGGAAGCCATAGCAACACAAACGCCTTGCCAGTTACCGTCAAAGGTCTCCTGTGCTCACGTATGTGGGTCAGATGTCTCTGGGACAGTCATCAGCGGGCAGCAGACGGCAGTTGTTTATTTTCCTCCGGTGCACTCTGAGGTTACACAAGGTGCTACAGCTAAGGATAGAGCGAGTGTGAAGATCCTCCCAGATTCTGATGGCTTTAATTATAGGAACATCCAAGGAACACGGAGTGGAAATAGCAGCACTGGTATTCCCAGCACAACACAACACAACACAGCTGACCTTCTGTTTGAATCCTGTTGGCAACAACTCAGCCATTCAGACACAGGAGTAGGCAGCATGCATGTGTAATGAAGGGGCTCATGCATTAATTAATGGTAAAGCTACTTATTTGCAGATTGAAGAGATCTCCAACCTCCTTTTCCTGCTGCCTTGTGAAGCCCTTTGCACCTAAATCCCTTACAGACAAGCAAATACTTAAATCACTTCAGGTTGTCTGAACTTGAATCCATTCTTCACTACAGCTGTCCTGCGCTGAAAGACTCCTCCAATCAGGCTGAAATACCAGCAGAACTCAGCTCTCATGTAACGAGTATGTTAACACTCAGGCCAGCTTAACAACGGGCTCCAAAATAACCACAGAACGCAGTGATCTGCGTCAACCCAGGCCACGGCCACCACACTGCTCAGTTTCACCAGCCCACACAGCAAAACTGCATAGCTGCACAGCCCACTGGAGTTTATGTAATTACACTCCTTTTAGCTGTATCTGCAAGGCCCAGCTGGGAGGCGAGGGTTGCATAACCTGAGGCACACTGATATGGTTTACAGTCTGCAGACTAAATAACAAGAACATCATCGGTGAACTTTCAACGCAAGCTTTGAATGTAGGCCCGTAGAGTAGTAAAACACTTTAGTTAAATTGTGTAACCTGTAGAAGGCTGCTGCAGCTCTACCACCCCAATTCAACACAGGGTCAGTGATCTCTGTACCTGCTGGCAGTCCTGTCCCACAACATCAAAAAGGGAAAACTTTTTTTTTTCTGCGCAAGAGAAATGCACGATACAGACTGCTTCCTCCAAATGCTTTATGCTAAGAAGTTGGATCCTCTTTGCATCTCTTGATGCAGAGAGGATTTACTCTCTGCATCCAGTAAACAGAGTCGGGGTCAGTTGGAAAATGGTTGAGGAAAAACTGGGAAAAGGTTAATGGTTAAGGCAAAGTTGGGCTCTAGCCATGTTTGTGTCCAATGCACAGTGGAGAATGACAGCATAACTCAGCGTTCCAAAAAACTCCCAACAGTTCCAAATCCAGCATTTTCAATGACAAATTTAAAGTCTAATTTGATAAAAAAAAAAACAGAAAGTAAGTTGTACTCTGTTAAGCCTTCACATTATCTTCTGAAAGTCTTCCTCTCTGGCAATGTGATAAAAATCCAGACAAGTTTGATCATATATCATTTCCCTTTAAATCGCTTCTTACACAAATAATCACTCTTATTCAGTCACCACTTCCACACTGAAGGGCTAAAGCATTACTCCAGAAAGGGATTTACCTGCCGAGGATACGCGACTCCCCTGTTTCCACACACAGCCGGGAGCTAAGGGCTTCAAAGCTGGAGTTTTCCAACAGCTTCATGACAGCCTGGGGTAGAAAGAAAAATGCGTTAAGACGATATTATAAACCTTATATATATGAGCAAGTACACTTTTATTCACAAATAATGCCGATAAAGTAAACAGAAAAAGAAACGAAAAAGAAGACAGAACTGCGCAGCAGCGCCCCTCTTGGATTAATTACAGACCAAAACACTATTTCCTCTAACAGAAAACACTGCCCCTCCCCCACACACAAGGTCTTCCTGGTTCAACACATCGATTTTAAATCACTTACCAACAAATTGTCTTCCACACAGGCAGAGGTAAAAAGGTTTACTCTCGTAGCAGTCGACTGCACCGTTAGAAACTCGGCCTCTTTTGTCAAAGCGGTTCACGAGGATTAACGATCCGCGCTTTTGTTTTTTCCACCAGCTAACACTAGCTGCTAGCTTGAATATTTATTCTTCGGTCTTCGCCTCAACGCGAAACTAATACCGTGAACTTGAGGTTTGGTATCTTACAGAAACACTCGGTCGAGCGGGAGATGTTCTGAGGCTCTTTATAGAGAAGCTGCTCTTCCCGATTAAATGCGACGAGATTAAATCCAGAGACAGTTGGCGTCCGTCGGAGTCTATCTGCAGCGGCATCCCTTTCGACCTGATTTTACAAAACGATCTGTGTCGGGGGGATCAAGTCGCTCTTTTGTCAGCGACTCGATCAGAAAAGCAGCAAAAAGCTACTGAGCCTATTAATAAAAAAAATCACAATTGAATGCTGTTTCTGCTATTTATCGATAACCTTCAACAACCGCTCTGTTCTCACCAAAACAACAGGATCTACTGTACGTGTTGACCCAGCCCCTTTTCATTTATATACAGGTTTTGCGAAGGACCCACCCATTTTTTTTAATGCTCCTTTGAGATTGGCTACTTTTGCCTGTCGCTATGTGTAGCGTGAAATATGATTGGTTAAGACAACTGAGGCACAGGCTTAATGTTTAATGTCAAAAAAGGAAATATCTTGTGGTTCCTGACACTACCCAGTTCCGTCAGATTCAGTGGAGCTTCTGTGAATACAAAGTTTCAAATCAACTGGGTTTATGTTTGGACTTTGACTGGGCCATTCCAGCTTTTATATTAACTATCCCATTGTAGTTCTGTCTGACTGTTTACTGTTGTCATCCTGGACCCAGTTTCAGAAAACTGGCTTAAGCTCTGAGTAGAAGGTACTTGCTCAAAAAGTCTGAATTAATTAATTTGTCCAATACATGTTGTATTGAAGCATTTCAGCCAAGTAAATACTTATGAGCTCATTATACTACATTTAGCAAGTTCCTTATTGGGATAAATTATATTTCTTTAAATCCAATCTAAGGGTATTACTACATAGATCCAAACTTGCTCCATCTTAAATTAACTTTCCCCACAAATCACCAATATAAAAACAAACTCCACAAATACAATGTAATGTTTTATTCACATAAATAGTAGTTTGCACATATAATCCATCTGTATATCCATGATTCTCCTAAATCAGGTTTGAGCGATATAGTCAGAAACATCCTTTAGTCCTGTGCATTCGTTGTCCACGTATTCCAGGATCACATTTCCCCCGTTATGCAGCGGAGCTTCTGGGTGAGCCAGCAGAGAGAGCAGGGAGTCATCCATCTGGAGAGCCTGGCCTGTCTCAGGATGACAGAGACGCAGCTTCTGCAAATGGAGACATGGGTTGACATTGATACATATGACCCCTAACAACAAACTAAGTTATTGGCCTCAGTTTGTTGTTAGAGGTCATATGTATAAAAAAAAAATTGCAAGGTCACTCCAATAGTCCTGTGAAATAAATGTGATTCCCATTATATTTTTATTTTGGCTCTACACAACCACAAAAATATTACAATGGACAATATTTTCAAAGTGATCAAAGTCACATGTTAAATAATCATGATTTCCATGACTACGATTATGCCCATGATTTTACATTCCAGCATTATTTGATGCTGGAGCTTCAGATAATCAGTCATTTATTGTAAACATTAAAGTGTCCAAATATATTTCTTAGATGTCTTTCTCTGTTTACCTTGGCTGTCAGAACATTGTTGTTGTTCTTGAGGCTGGCTAAAGAGGCTGCGTAATCCACCACTTTGCCCACACTCCATTTTGAAGAGAAAAACATGGGCCGGCTGCACTCTTTGGATTCTTTTGGAAGATAAACCTGAAAATAGGTTCTTTCTGTCTGGAAAGCATACATAACAACAACAAGAAGGCTTAAGTAGTGTAATGTCAGTGTTTTTGCAATTTTTCTAAGTCAAAATTCCAGATTTTGTTACACTTTACTTGAAGTTCTTACTCTTTTAAATTCATATTAACGTAAAAAATACTCAAATAAAGGAAGGAGGGATGCTTTAGACGACAAAGAGATAATGAAGGAAAATATGGAAAAATATGTTTTTTTTTCCCCCCCAATCTAGAAAATACTGAAATCAAACAAATTAAGTCACAATTATGGTGGGATGTGGAGTTGATTTTACCTGTGGCAGTCCCTTGTCTCCTGCAGCATGCAGCTTCAGTTTCATAAGGGCAACCTTTGCTGCAGTGGCAGCATTCTTTGCTCCTCTGCGCCCTTTGCTTTTGGATCCATCCTTTGACTCTGAACAGAAAGACAGAAATTATAGATAGCTCAGTTATTAAAGCCACCAAGTGGCTTACTTCTGCTGGATCTACAATCCTGCAAAAGTATTCATAACCCATAATCGTTTTTTTTTTTTGTCACATTCATAAATGACTATGAAATAGCACAAAAAACAAACAAAAAAAAAAGAGTACACACACACAAATCACATTAACCGTACCCTTTACTCTGACATTCCCTGATACAATCTGGTGCAACTAAAATTCATCTAATAAGTAAATAAATAACTTAAGTTATTTATTTACCAAATATATGTAATGTATTAGTAATATAAATACAGTTGTTGGCCATTCACCTAAGCTTACAGACTAGACAAGGACAGCAATAAAAATCTAAATTCAAAAGAGACTGAAGGGTACAAATGCTTGTGTAGTGTACGATAAGAAAAAAAAAATTGCCATGTGAATCCATACAACGGAAAAAAAAGAAAACGCTGCCTTTGCCTGCTTTCCTGACCTAAAATCTTCTGCACTAGCTCCTTTGTGGCTGCCATACGAGGCTTCTGGACCTCCAACTTCTCACACTTGTGGTCATCTTGATGACGATGGCTGCAAAAAATGAAACAGAACAGTAGGTGATTCAAAGATAAAACACAGAAGGAACCCTTCCCCTCACTTTTTGAAGTCTACAAAAAAAAAAAAAAAAAAAACGTACGCCAAACAGAAGTGTTTTTCACACTGCGGACATAAAACTGGCAGCAATTCTTTTCCCTTACAGTCTTCAAACGAGCAAGAATAACTTGTGCTGCCACCACCAGCAGTCTTAGTTTCCCTTGTTACAGTTTCCTAAAGAAAAGAGTAAAAGAACATCATAAGGAAAAAACAGTCATTGCTTGTAATAGATTTACAGTTTAGGTAATTCTGGTAAAGTGGTCCTAATCTTAGCAAAGAAAACCACTTATCACAGTAAGAAAGTATTATAAGCTCATCAAAGAAGCACTTATCAGTTCTAAGGCTGCAGGAGAGATACAAGCTGTTTTCCTGACCATAAGTAAAGACATGACCTACCTCTGGACATGAGTGGGCTTCTCTGCTTCTATGGTCGAGACTATGCAGGACAGATGTGAAAGGAAAAAAGACAGCACAAACTTTACTGCACAGTTAGTCTTTTTCTTCCATCTCCAACTTAAGACTTTATTTCCATCTAAAACCTGAACAAATATCTTTCTAATTACAAAAACTACTTTCCCCTTAGATGCTTATTTCAAGAAACTACACTTGTTCAAAATTGCTTCTATAACAGTTCAATTGTTCAAAATTGTTTCTATAACAGTTCAGATGTCAAAAATGGTTGGGTCTACAGAAAACCCACATCATGTTTACATAAGATGATCGGACTCTTGTTTGATATTTAAAGCAATAAAGCTGCAAGTAAAATGGACGGGAAAATGAAAAACTTACCAGTAAACACCACTGCAAGAGTCGCACACAAACGGAAGAAAATCTGTAAAGTGGTAGAAAATAAACCAAATCCAATTTGGGATGGGTTAGTTTACACATATTGCAAAGATTATACTCGACGAGCAGTAAATAAACCGATTAAACTAAATTTTATTTGAATTAATCATTTAATTAAAAATGCTAACTTTTTGTTAAAGTTTAAAGGTGGAGTCTAGTCCAGCAGCTGCTAAGCTAATTAGCAGCTAGCTTTCCTGCAAGTGAAGAAAGCTAAGGAAGACGACTTCTAACTAACAGGCTAAGTATGCTAAGAAGACATTTGCCAAGTCATGCTTAAAAAACTATTTAATATTTTGTATATTTCTAGCCGTTCTGGTGAAATCACAACGAACCTTTCAGGTTGCAGGAATTGACCTGACAATGTTTACCAATGTCTAATTCAGCCATTAGCTAGCACTTTTAACTGCGGTAAAGCTACTAGCCTCTTAGCAAATAGCAGTAAAGCCAGTCGGCACGAAAAAAAAAAAAACGTCCTGGTGTGTTACCGACACCAAGTGGCACGGAGTGGAAATTACAGTCGTGAAAAAATAGAACACACAATTAAATGTACGGTTCTTTAATATTTCCTAAAAGTACAGTGATTCAGTTACAGACAAACACCAACATGACAAGTAATTTAACTGAAGAAAACGTTAGCACAGCCTGCTGCCCTACCTAATGGCTGCTACTATACCCTTTGACTGAAATACTCTTTGTCACACTCCTCATTTTCAGCTGCGCTACAGCAGGAACTGACCCGTTCCCTCTGTTGCAAAGTATTCCCTAGTTTAATTTCCTTGCTTCAACACTGGTATGAGATTTTTTTTTCTATGATGCTGTATTTGACAGTTCCCTCTTTCCATGTTATAGTAATCTGTGCAAAGAAATTGTTCCATAAATATGTAATGTGTCTCATTACATATTAATTTATGTAACAAAAACTCTAAATTAAAACTCCTGGAACTGTATTATGGTCTGCAGTTTACTATACCACCCCAAGATTAGTTTGCATTTCATGCTATTCTCATCTGACTGCTACTTTTTGTGGTGCTCATGGATGTATTTGCTGCAATAAAATAACTATTGTTAGAGAGAATGCTTTATAGTTTTCTATTTCTTTAACAGTTCATTTAAATTGTTCCTTATTAAGAAGATGTTTTAATAGTTTGTTGCATAATTGACAGTGTTTGTCAACTGAACTAAATAAAGATTTTAAAATTAACTATTTGTTACATTGCTTATACACTTACTCGTTATTATTAGAATTACTTTAAATTGTGTGGGGTATTTTATGGTGTTTACATCAACCTAAATAAAAACAATTCTGCAAATATATCCCTATAGAAATAGTATACACTCTTGTTATTATTACTCAAACTCCTAGCCTATTATGAATTGACCTAAACAAAATACAATTAATGATTAGTATTTATTTTATAAACTATGGGAAAAGGGAACGAATTTTAAAACATACGTATAATTCCTTTTGTTTTTGTTGTTTTAAAGGTAAAAAATGTAAAGGGTTAACTGTGGCAGACAAAGGTATCATGACGTCACTAGTGTAGGTAATGCTGACAGGTGTGTCCATAGGCGCTCTCACTGGCTGGTTTGAACTAACCTCACAAAGCCGTCGAACAGGAAAATCTGCAATACAACACCCGCCTGGGGAGACAAGTGAAATATAGAAGGCCGTCGCTTTCTCGGACTCCATCGAGTTCGCGTCTAATTATTTTGGACTGTTAACGCAGTTTTCAGTAAAATAAATAAATAAAATAAAAGAAGAAGAAGAAGTCTGAAAATGAGTAAAATCTCGAAGCTTTTCAAAGGTAGCTCCAGCTCGGGTTCATCATCCAGCTCTTCCTCAAAGTCCAAACACCACCGATCGAAAGGAGGACCGAGTCCGCAGGAGGCCATCCACAGACTCCGGGAAACCGAGGAAATGCTGACGAAGAAGCAGGAATACCTGGAGAAGAGGATAGAGCAAGAAGTAGCCACAGCCAAGAAGCACGGCACCAAAAACAAGAGGGGTAGGTCTTCATTATGGGTTTTCTAGGAAGTATGACGCCTGCTTTTTAAGTATAACTCGTTTAAGTCACGATTTAGTAATACATCAGAGCTTAAACTCTCCAAATAATAATAGCTTTCATAAAGAGTTGTTTTGAATAACTTCCTTTTAAGGAACAATCACATTTTTAGTTCAAGTCACGTAAACAGAAATGGATAGCAATATGTTACTTTAAAGTGAGCTTTTGTCATTTTACTTTGTAATAATTCAAATAAAATGACAAACATGAACGTGAACATTTCTGTCCAACTTGTCACAGATATTATCCTTTTCCTGTATCTGGTTTTAGAAACTATATTAAAAACGCAACCAAAGGTTTATTCTTCCATTTCTTGAGTTTAAACTTCTGAACATGAATTTCATTATCAAAATCAGCGCTTTTCACAATTAACTCAGAATCCTTAAAGCATTCATTTGTAACAAGTTTAACCTGAAGGTATCCATTGTTTTTATTGCACTCCTGTGCATCCAGCAGGTGGAGGCAGTTGGAATGCAGTATTGGGTTACTGAAAACATGGTCTATATATAATTTCCTGCTATTCTTATCTGCACAACAAAATGTAAATGATTCAAAAATGTAGGAATGGATCATAATAGCGAAGCAATTTGCAATAATTTCTCCTTCTTGAGGAGCTCTAACCAGCACAAAATGTTTTCTTCGCTGCATTAACTGTGAATCACCAAAGACTAAAAATAAAAGCAGCAATGTAAAGGGAGGAACCCCGTGACTGGTCTTTGGACACACCCGACGCTTGTCCGACAGATGACAGAAAGGGATAACCATGACTGCCAGGGATTATCACAAATTATCACCTGAAATATTCTGAAATGGATTAATCTTCTGCAAGTGATTGGAAAGTGTAGGAGCCTTCTTTAAGCCTGCTGACTGACAGTGTGCAGCAGCAAGTCAGGAATTGCATCTGTGCATTAATCTATGCTTTATAAACTTTTAGAAAACTCAGGCCTCTCAGGCACACTGATAAAATGTGTAGCATGAACCAAAGACTCAGAAGATTCTCTGCTCTCCTGCCCACTTTAGCTAACAGCTAAGTGTGTTAATTAAACTAAATAAACCCCGGCTGCAAGCAAAACATATTTCTCCAGTTACTGACCTGGTATCTTGCTGTCAATATGAAGCCATCTAATATTGGACTTTCACAAATCAGGGTAATTCCATTTTAAACAGGATAATGCATTTTGAATTATTGTAATATCTAGTTGTGAATGTTCATTTTGTCAACATTTGAATATGAAACTGCTTTTATTCATTATTCAGCAGAATGTCAGGTATTTAAATATATGGACCTTGAACTCAGTCTGTTTCAGATACAAAAAATTTTTTTTCCTTGAGCAAATTTCTCTGGCAACTCTGATTGGCTTGTCTCGGACTCCCCCTCGCTCATTGCCTGTCTCATATAGTGCCCTGAAAACATATTTTCTCCCTTACATATTTCTTCTTTGCTTTTTTTTGGTCAAGGTTAAAAGTTTCTGATCTGTGACTAGACAACTCAGAAAGAATCCTTTGTTTGAACGTTGTTACTTGCTGGTATTTTGTAGATTAGATTATTTTTTCCAGTTGCAGCCATACGTTCGTGTAGTGATTCCATCACTTACAGCAATAAGTCCAGATCCTAACGCAACCCCAGATCATCACACTACCACCTCCAGGGTTGACTACTGATACGGTGGCAGGATGCACATCTTCCAAAAGATCAGTTTGTCTTGTTTGTCCACGTAACATTTTTCTAAAAGTTGTCATGTTTCTTGGAAAACATTAGATGGACCTTTGTGTTGTTTTTAGTTCAGAGAGTGGTGTTCTCTTTGGAGTTCTGTCATGGTACCATTTTTGCCTGGTCTCTTTCTTATTGAATGAATAATTGGATAATCAACGATAATGTTTGGTTTATGACATCAGTGGCTACAAAGTACTATAAACTGTGAGAGTAGTATGACAGAAAAACATTGTGTTTTTGAATTCATAACTGTTCAAAACCTTTAATAACGGATACATGCCGAGATGAACTGATCTTTAAGAATTAATGTGATTTTTTTTTTTCTCTTTCTTTTTGCTTACATGACTTGTTTTCTCCGGAACAGCTGCACTACAGGCTCTGAAGAGGAAAAAGCGCTTGGAGCAGCAATTGACCCAGATCGATGGTACGCTATCCACCATTGAGTTTCAAAGGGAGGCCCTGGAGAACTCGCACACCAACACAGAGGTCCTCAAGAACATGGGCTTTGCTGCCAAGGCCATGAAACAGGTCCACCAGAATATGTAAGGAACTGGTTACAAATCATTTTAAACCTGTGTTTTGGGTGGGTGCATCACCTGATTGATACATAGAGAAACTCTTTTTCCTATTACAGCTTCCAGATAATAAATATTGTACACCAGATTAGAATTTGAGCTTGCATCAGTTCTGTTTTATTTTTCTCAGGGACATTGACAAGATTGATGATCTGATGCAGGACATCACAGAGCAGCAAGATGTGGCTCGGGAAATCAGCGAGGCAATTTCCGGGCCGTTCGGCGAGCAGTTTGATGAGGTTTTTCAGTTTTCTTCACCTTCATCTTGAGATGGATCTTTCTTGCTTGTTTTTTTTTTTTTTACTCATGTTGCAGATCTTCTAGCTAGTTCTTGCTTTATGGTTGTTAGGATGAGCTCCTTGCAGAGCTGGAGGAGCTGGAGCAGGAGGACCTGGAGGAGAGCGTGAAGAGTATGGGAGGACTGCCGAGCGTTCCCAGCTCCAAACTGCCCTCATCACGCCCCAGTCGTGCAAGTGAGTCCATCATGCAAGCTTACAGGATCATGTTTGTATTTACAGTGCCCTGCAAAAGTATCATACCCTTTGATCATTGTGTTTTAATTGTATAGGCCAACAAAACGTATAGCACAATTGTGAGGTAGAAGGTAAATGATGCATAATTTTCAAACCTTTTGCTACTTAAAATCAAATACTAAGGAGTAAAGACCATATCCAATACAATTTTCCTTCAGCTTCCTAACACTGCACCAGTTTCTGGCCAAGATATTTTTCATTCCTTGATAAATTAGAAAATCATAAAGAAATTTTTTTTTTGTAAATTCAAGGAATAAGTTTGAGATTTGCAGCAGCTCATAGTGACCAGAGACTAATCAAATTACAACAATTACAACAAATTACAACAGTGAACCTGTTGTAATTTGGTCAAATATATAAAAGTTTATGGGATGCAAGACACTGTATTAACATTAAGAATCAGTGTTACTGAAATTATAAGTCACAGTATATACTCATAACTTCATACAAAATAAAATATTGTGCAGCAGGTAGATGAGCCATTTGGTTACAGAGGCCTACACAATTGAATTACAAGATATAAAAAGTTAAGGTTATCTATGAATATCTAGACTCGTTTTATTATCTGCCTCATACATTAATAATCTCAGCTCATTATAGAAAATACAAGTAGAATAACCTTGATCTAATCATTTAAGTTAACTGTTCATCTTTTTTTGCTTTTTCTTTTCTTCTAGCAACTAAGAAAAGGGTTGAAGAAGACGATGACATGCGTATGTTGGCATCATGGGGAACATGAGTTTAACGAAGAGCAAGCATCATTGAACACTGTTATGCCAACTTTTTGTATTTACTTTTCACTTTTTCAAGGTTGTTGAAGATTTTTAGGGAAATTGAGAATGATTTTACCATTAATGGCTTTTTGATTAATGATCTAAAAGCAAAGGATTACAACAATAGTTTAGGTTTAGGTTCTTTTGTTAAGAGTATGCTGCACTCATATTTTTTGTCTGATAAGGATATACTCAATGCTATTAATCCACAGGGCAGATCTGCTTCTTCTGCAGTTGTAAATAAATGCAGGTTCAGCCTAAATGTTGTAAATAACATTATAATCTCTAACAATAAAACTGACTCCTACACATTGTGTCAAGTTACTTTATGAGAAATGACTTTTGGTATTTCTGCATAACATGGTGGCGTGGAAGAAGCCTTTGGCTGAATGCACTGCATGGAGCAGGGGTCCTCAAATCCAGGCCTCAAGGTCCGGTGTCAGTCATGCGACTTTACATGTTTCTGCTTCGACACACTTGAGTCAAATAATGAGGCACTTTTTTTGTCTGAGTATCCCATAGTTTTATATTTGTTTATATTTTACAAAGGATGTGAAATAAAAATTTGCACCGTCTGTAACCTCCACGGTTGAGGAAAATTTTATTTAAACTTCCGGTCTCCTTTTGTTCCGCTTTCACTCTGAAAGGGTTGACCGGAAGTAGCGGTGACGTTACGCTTTTTCCGGTAACTTGTATCATCATCAGTAGGAAGTTCTTCGAAGATCGAGTCGCCCGAAGTGAATTAACCCACCTAAAGAAGACTTTATCCCGGGATAAAACTGACGATGGCCGACAATACACCGAAAGAGACAGCAGGTGAGGCAAAGTGGCCTCCATCCAATTGATTTATGAACTTTTAAAATAATTATTTATCGTCACCGCGGCTGGCAAAATTAGCATTAAAGTTAGCAGACAGTTTTAAGCTAAAGAAACGAACAGAACTTGGACACCTCTTCCTATTTTCTGTTGCTATAAACATCGGATACTTTGTTTCGGGTTTATATTTCAACCTTAGAACAACATGCCGCTGCTTAGCTTGTGTTGATGAATAATTAACTTCTTTGACGTTATAAAGTGGTTCATTAGGCAAACATTTCAAGAACAAACTCATATTTAGATAGCCAAATGTATGCAATTTATCGATTGAATATATTGAATCATTTCATATTTGGATATTTATATAGATTTTCGTTTAGGTGACCGTTATAGTATTAAGTTCTTTCTTGATAATACAACTTTGTAAAACAAATTACTAAGGGGTCCTAATTTAAAGCTCCTATAGCAAGTCTTCATGGATTAAAATATATTCTGAAATAAAAGAAGTTTCAGATATATTATCAGGAAATTGGGTCTTTAAGGAGTCTTACTTTTAGGGGACAGGAAATAGGAGTAGCCTTGAAACTAATGGGTATTTCCTTATTGTGAAAAATGCCCTTAAATAAAGTCTCAACAACTTATATAATGTGTTCTTTCCTCTTTAAGCTAAAGACCAAAGTGCTTTGACTGCAGTAATGATAGAAGCAATAATAAAATAAAAACTATTTACATTTTAAGTAGTATCACATAAATTATCATTTGAATAAAGGTAGTGAATTAAATTTGTATTATTTGCATCTGTTATTGCAGAGTATCCTGACTGATACATGTTCCTCTCTGGGTGTTATTCGGTTTTCTCGTATTTGTTTATAGAATAGTTTGTTGTGAACTTTTACCCAACGTATTACCAGAATAAGCACCAGCAATGTGACTACAGAGTTCCTATGAAGTGTTGAAAAGTATGCGAAAGCAAAGGCAAGACTTGCTTTTTAGATTTGTACAGATTTGGCTGTAGTGGTAAACATTCATTAACTAATCTGTTAGAGATTTAAATCTGCTAGTTTTCTTTTGATTAGCGCTGCTGGTTAGAGATTGGCACATCAGATACTGAGACATCAGATTTTTCTTTATATTTTCCTGTTATCTTTAAAACAAAAAAAATCTAAATATTTTCTTTGATGGATCTAGTGACATAATCTTGTAGTTTTCCATTTTTTGTTGAATTAAAAACTGCTTCAGGTATCAAATAAGCTGCATCACTTGTTTCTCTTTGATGTTATTCTAAATCTAGCTGGTGTTTAATGTAACACATAACTGTAATAACGATTGTAATATTATGACAGAAGCAGTAGGAATATGTTAATTGTTATTTTTTATAATCATGATTTATATATTTTTGCTGATATTTTATGATTTTGTTTTAAAATTTTGTGTAAATGCATATAAAAACCATAATGTTTTTATATGGCATATACATTTTTTTTTTTTACAGTTATCTTTCTTAATAGTGATAATACATTGTACATTTTTGCATGAACTAGAAACCAATTGTTTAAATATAACCACTTACTAAAGTTCTTCCTCGGTTATTAGATGTTGCCTGCTCACACGAATTTGTGTAACCTCTCTGATTGCAGCCAAAGATGCTTCTGGGCCAGAGAAAGAGACCCAAGAGACAGCAGCTCCAGAGGTTCCAGCAGCTCCAGGTCAGGACACGGCATTTCTGCCTGAAATCCGCCTGGTGGTGTTGGGATGGAGGTGGCCGGGGAAGAGCCTGACAGCCAACACCATCCTAGGCAGAGAGGAGTTCCACCTGGAGCGAGCGGCCGAGTTCTGCGTCACCAGGGAGACGGAGGTAGATGGCCGCCAGGTGGTGGTGGTGGACACTCCCGGCTGGTTCTCCACCCAGGATACCCCACCCTCCTATAAACAGGAGCTGGTCAGGGGCGCCTCTCTTTGCCCTCCAGGTCCTCACGCCTTCCTTCTGATCATCCCCGTGGGCATGTTCACAGAGGTCGACCGCGCACGCATCGAGGAGAATGTGAGCCTCTTTGGGGAGCATGTATGGAATCACACGATCGTGGTGTTCACTTGGGCGCAGATGTTGAAGAAGATCACCCTGGAGAGATACATTCACAGGGAGGGCAAAGATCTGCAGTGGGTGTTGAGGAAGTGTAAGAAGAGGTTCATACTTATTAACAACAGCATCTTCGGGGAGAATCCCCAGGTGGGAAAGCTAATGAAGAAGGTTGAGAAGATGGTGGTAGAGGAAGGGGGCCACTACAGTTTAGAGGTGAAAGAGAAACCTTTGGATGTGAACCAGAATCCAGCCAGGCCGCCGCAGGAGCTGGGAGCCCGACCCAAACAGAACTCTGGACTGAACCTCTCGAAGACCTCGGAGGCAGAGCAGACCTGCAGTGAGTAGTGATTTCATGTTGTTTCATTAGGTCACACAGAATCAATCTGTAATACAGGCTTTGATGTTAGACTGAATAATTTTGCTTTTATGGTTCCTCTCCCAACTGCTTGTTTGTACAAAAATTGATCCACAGAAAACTAAAAATACTCCAACGTTCCACTCTGTGATTTTTTTCTTTTCTTTTCTTTATAGCTATGTAGTTTTACTGTTTTGCTTAAAGTCGTCATGTGACCAAAAGAGGGTGAGGAAAACTGATGAGTCACAGCTCTCTCTCTCTGGGAGTGGATCACGTTAAACACGACTTTCACGCCACACCGACTACAATCAGCTTCTTTATACAGAGTTCACCCTTTCTCCACTGTTAACTCACGTTTCCCCAGGTTCTTGTACAATCACAGTATTGTGTTTGGGTCAAAAACTAGTGTTGGGACTCCAGTAAAGTATCTAATTCAATTAATTTGTAATTAATCGCGTTTTAATCAAAAACCATATGTAGGCAGAATAAGAAATATTTTCTATTTAAAAAGACCCTTTGTTTTTAAATTTGTGTATTTGGTATTCAATATTTAAGAATACCATAAATTGTAGTAAAATCTCTTTAGGTCATTTCACGTCTTTTGAGTATCTTGGAATTGAGGTAAAAGGCCACAAACGAACTTTGACTAACTTTATACAAAACTCCAACATATGTGGAAAATTTCTTTACTGACTTGAATGAGCTTCTATCTCTCATATGCATTGATTATGATTTTTTAATAATTGTCGGTGATTTCAACATTCATGTTGACAACCCCCAAGACAGAGGTACAAAAAAGCTCTTTAATATATTAGAGAGTTTTGGTCTAAC
>CAEGAE010055231.1:0-11305 GCA_903067095.1 Girardinus metallicus | reverse complement strand
CTTTGAAATGAGAAATAGTCTCAACTATTTTTATAAATCTGTTTAGATTTCATTCTTTAAACCTTTTATGCTTTGAACAGTCTCAACTGTTTTCATAAATCTGCAAGCTGACACTCTTTCTGCCTGACTATAATTTCTTCTGATTAGATAGAAAAGAGGAGTAGAGTTAAAGTAATGCTTGCAAGAGGCAAAAACAACACACACAACCAGATTGATTTTATTGAAGTTTAAGTCTACTGTTGGGTCTTGATGTCACTTGTGTGATTAATTTTAAAGATAACTTCATTTGTTGTTACTGTTAAACTAAAATCTCCAGCATGGGGAAGTGGGATAAGCTCGAGTTTTCTTGACAGTAAAGACACATGACTGGACTTGACCTTGGTAAGCGCCTCCACAATACCAAGGCTGAATGCGTGTGTGATTAAACTAAACTCAGCAATTCTTGTTAGATGGTTTTCTCTTTTCTTTAGTGAACATGTTAAATTGTTTTTCTGTTCTTGACAGAAAAGATATCCACATGTTATCCAAGTTTTCTTTTCTCAAGACATCCAGCTATACAGAATATAGCAAATGGGGATAAATCCTGATGTATTACTACATACACCAATTGCACATTTTGTAAGTAATGTTTGTTCTATGCAGTAATAAAACTCTTCATTAGATCTGCTATTTGGATTTTATCTGGAAAATACTAAAAGCAAACAAGTCTTCCAGGGATTCAGGTGACTGATGGAGCTCCTTAGTAAATTTCAGTGTGGCTATGCTGACACCTGCTGGCTAACGTTTCATCATACTGCTATTGAGCAGTGAATAATACAAAGATGAACCACAAACTTCAGTGAAGTGCTGTTTTACAATTTAGGTTACCTTAGAAAGAAAAACCTTAAAGTTTAATGTACATTTGTGTTCAGCTGCCAGACATTACTCCTAACTTATACCAGAGGTTCAAAATACAAAGAGTAAACATACTTTGCCATAAGTGAGAGTTTTGAAGGAGCGTCACTTAAATCATTCTAATCTTTTATAATATAGGAAATCTGATTCAAAACTTCAACAAGAACTCAAGCCTCTATGCATTTTGAATCTTTTTATTAACTGTTCCAGAAATGAACATCTTATTATTGGAGTTGATTCAAGAAAAAAAAAAATTCTCAGTTTAAACTTCAAGAGCAGCTTTCTGTTTGTACTGGAAAAAGTTTTTATGTATAAATGCAACCTTTAAAACTTCTGCTTTAACAGACCACTTCCCCCAGTAGCAGAAACTGTAGAGAAACTTCCAAGCCAACAGAAATAAAACCTTCCCACACAAGCAGCAGTCTATGTCGCATTGGGGCCAGATGGAGCGTCTGCTCTGGGTCTGTTAGTCGGGTCTAGAGACGTTCCCTCGTACACTACCTTGTTCCGGATACCCTCCTGTATGACCCTCTGCTGCACCCGTAGCTTAGCGTTGTTCATTCTGCAGTAAAACCTGAAATGACGCAAAACGATGAGAAAAACAGCTTTTCTTTTCGACAGGGAAACATGATATTCCCAGAGAACATACCAAGACCCGAGAGTGGTGAGCATGAAGCCTGCAAAGCCGACGTCAAAGGAGCGCCTCACTCGACCTGATGACAGCAGGAGAGAAAGAGCCTGAGTCATCAAGTGCAGCTCGTTTTAATTGAAATAAAAATGTTTTATTAAAGTCAATGAATGATTACTAGAGATGCAATTTTTTTTTATTCAGAAACAATTTTTAATTCAGAAAAATTTTTATATTCAAATGGTCTATTTATATATTATGCGACTGACAAGTAGAAAGGAATTATGAAAATTTATTTAAATCAATTCTAGAACGTTTCATACTGAATCAAATTTTAGCAGTTTAGATTTCAACAAAAGTACATTTGTGTATAAATTCTCTAACTTATTGTAGCACTATTAGGTTAGCTTACCTGCTTTTCTCTCTCTCTCTCTCTCTCTATATATATATATATATATATATATATTCTTTATATAGAAATATATAATTATATAATATATAATTATTTCTATTATATAGAAATAATTATATATTTCTATATAATATAAATATATAATTATATATTTCTATATAAAAAAAATATTCAAAATATAATTTTACAAAAATAAAGATAACTTCAATTCTAACACTGATCTTTGACTGAAAATAGGACTTTACAGTGATAGTGCTTTTAAGTCTGAATCAGTGGATCAATTCAATGATTGTAACCCCAAATCCTCACTCCTCCACCTCTGCACTTATGAAAGTAGTTTTCTTTTCTCTACATTAATTCCAAACATCTCAAGTCTGGTTTCATCGGTCCAAAATGACATAATTCCAAAACTCCTATGATGAAAAATTTACATGTAAAAAAAAAAATAAATAAAAATAAACTGAATGAGCATTATTAAACAAGCAACAGACGATGCTTAGAAAAATTAAAACCCAATTTTAATTTGAGACTTACTGGTGGAAAGAAAGAAAAGCATGCCAGCAGCTACTGAGCCTCCAGCTCCATGCAGGATGGCGTTCCTGGCACACGGTGTCCTCTGGATATCCAGGATCCCCAACAGCTTAAAACCCTGAAGAATGACCAAGGAAGCTCTAAAATTCATGACACTCTGCACTGTAAGCCTTACCTAAAGGAGTAGGCAAATATCAGCAAAGTAAGCATTGCTATCTAAAGAAGTCATTTATGAAAGATGACAGCAAAAAGAGGTTTAATTGTACAACAGTCATAAATAAAGCAAAGAAGAGAAAAGAATAAAGAATTGTGTAAAATACATAGAGACATTAAAGAAACAAAGGGTTCCAAACGCCTCATCAGTCAGATTCTTCAAACTAAAGCTGCTGTAAACAATCATGTTCTAACATTTTGGCTCAAGACCATTTAGTGTGTTAAAATTAATTCTTTGACATATGAAGAAGAGGAGGTGCCATGGTTTGAGAATTATCAGGATTCTAGCAACAGCAACATTTTGGATAAGATCCAATTGTCTGATTAATATTTTACAGAGACAAATAAAGACATTATTCTGATAATCTAACTCAATTTTGGAGATTTCGTCTGATAAAACCAGGTTCCATCTACTTCAAGATGAGTAAATGTAAGCTTTTGCTATTTTAATAGAGAAAATACGTTACGCAACAGTAAACATGACATTTATTCTAATCATGAAAAACGCAAAACATTATCAAATAATTATTTCTTGAACTTTTCATGCCATAAATTAAATTATTATAAACGAAACAACTTTACACGACTTTCAATGCAAACGGAGGATCGTACTTTTCAACGCCGGAGCTGTTATTACTGTAAATTAGACCGAGTCTGTGGCTTCAGCTCCGCATCTAAATATGGTTCTTAAATAATTAAAAAACATTATTTAAAGATGACCGCGTAAATGTCATGCGAGTAAAATGTAGTGGTGTTACTTTCAAAAGATCCGTGTATGTCTCTTTAAGGAGTAGCAAGGTGAAGTGATGAAGGTAACTTTGCGTGTTTATGACCCCTTGGCGTTGTTTCAGGTTAGCTGTCAATGCCGTTTGTTTTTAAGTTTATAATTAATAAAAACAGAATATTGCCGAGACAGAAAGTGAATGAAACAAGAATAGATAACATTTAAAACAGCTAATGGTGTTGACAACTGATAACCCTCGTGAAAACTGGAAGCTACGAAGCCATTGTTTCTCCAGTAAAAAGAACACAAGCTCCGACCTTTTCCTGGCCTGCCCCTTCTTCTCCTGCCATCACTGTCCAGCCTCGCTCTCCTTCTTGGAAGCTGATGTTGTGGGAAAACACACTGAACGGTAATTTTTGTAACTGCGCTGCTTTCGCGCATGCCCAAGGTCGAATAGCGTTATGGTTGCCCGCCCATTCTTCATAGCCGTCAAACAACAAGTATACCGAGAATACTTCGTTCCGGACCCGACTGGTAAACAGCGACGGACACATTTGGTCACCACTTCCGATACGTCACGCTCTGCTCCATAGACGCTCTGCTCCTGTTATATTTTCTGTAATTTTAATAAAGAACTACTAGTTAATGCTTATTTGATTGCCTCTTTGGTAGATTTAAGGTGTTCATTAAAAACTGAAACAATATTAGATGTATAGGAATAAATGTGTATTTCATATAAATGTAAAAAGTGCATTTAAATCCTGGACAAAAAAATAAAATTTTCTCTCTCGATCTACTTTTCTGTTTGTTACATACAATCCTAAACACAAAAATTGACAGCATTTTTATTTAAGATTCCTATTCTAAGTATGAAAATAATAATAATGTATAATATAGTGAATACAGAAAATCTGTATTTTTTTTTTCATTAATCTGCATCGACATTCTTTTTTGTAATAAAGACTAACCACAGGCGGAAAGTTTAAAGAACTCTAACTCATGTAATGTGTTATTTAAAACCAATTCCAAACACACTCATCCTGTCCAGACGCTCTAAACAAGAGGATCAAAATCTAAAGTTTACAAAGCCAAACGGGAAGCATGTCAGGGCGATCGTTTCAAGATAAAAGAGGATTAACTCGCCAGGTAATTAACCATTACCATTACTGTCTACATCCTATTCTTTTCCAACATAACATAATTTAATATCGCAGCGAAAGTAGCAGTTGTGTAATATTTTTAAAGTTTATGAAATCATGATTATGAATACTGAATACTATAACTACGTATTCAGTATTATAAAATCAGTTTATCTCATGCACGTTTGTTATACAATGTGATCAGGGTAAACTGAAACGGAAAATTTGAATTCCCATACCGGGAGTCGAATCCATTTCCGCCTGGGTGAAAATTAGGAAAACCTAATCGCTACCTACGGTGCAAACCACTTCAAGAAATTCAAAAACACAAAAACATTAACGGAGCAAAATTACAAATTCAAAAACACAACAACATTAACGAAGCACTACAACATTAACAAAACGGAAAGGGTATGTCCCAGTTGGAGACCTGAGAGATCGCTGATTAAACGACAGCGCTTTTGAACCGGAAGTTATAGCTTGAGCGGGTCGGCCCGTTATTGTGATACGATATATTGAAAGTGGCTTATCTGCCAGCAAGCTAATACAAGTAAATGGACCAAACTTCGTAAAGTGCCGTTCTGCAAAGTATTTTAAGTTAATGAATGTCACTGACACAATCTCTCACACACTATTATATATAGGAATGAAAAAGAAAACTCTAAGGACAACATTCGAACATTTTGATGTGATTATTTAATTGTTTTGGGGCACAATAATTACATTTGCTACAGCTGATTCTGATAAATCGTTTTTATTGATGAACACACGCATCCCCCACCCGCCCCCCCCCGACACACACACTTTTTGCAGTGGTGTATTCATGAACATATTAACATGATTCCATAATTCAATGTGCATTTGCTATTTCAAGATATAAAAAACTTAACTTCATTAAAATTTGTAGGCATTTATTGTAAAGACAAACTTTTATAAAAGTTGTCAAACTTTAGCTACATGTTTTTACTTTAAAAAAATATTTATTACAGTGTAATATGTCAACTGTGCTACAGACAGCAGTGTGAACGAAATCTAGCAAACAAAATTATTTTTAATTTCTTTACATAAACTGTCATAATACCCTGATACTTCAAAATTCAGATATTTCACTTAAAATACACAAAAAGTGAAAGAAAAAAGTGTACAGTACATTACAAATTTATTTATATTATATTGGCAACCCAGATGACAGTTTCATAGTTTTTCTTTCGAAAGAAACAGATTTTGAAAAAATATATATTTTGCCTGATTTTTATTTTGTTATTTTGTTATGTTATTTAAGCGACTAATTTTCATTTTAGTCCTTAAAAATACCAAGATCTCCACATAGCTTTATATTTTGGTCCACCTGATGATTTTTAAAGATTAAATGATTCACATTTGTATCAGTACCCCTTTTACCAAATATTTTACTCTTACTTAAGTAGTTTCTTGGATGGATACTCTTTACTTTTACTTGAGTAAAATTATGTTGAAGTAATGCTACTCTTACTTGACTAAAATTTTTGGGAACTCTACCCACTTTTTCAATTAAACTACTGAAATAAATCAGCTTTTCAATGACATGAAAGTTTTTAGATGCATATCTGGTATAAAAAGACAAATTCTTGTTAGTTTTACTAAATGTATACCTTGGTATGATTTAACTAAATTTTTCTATGTTGTTTCATATCAACATCAGGTTGAACTGAAATCCTGGGGACTCTGCTACAGTCCCAGTGACCTTGAGCGAGGCCCAGCTCTTAATCCTGATACTTGGTGTACCAGGATGTAGAGATGATTCAATGAGAGGTTGATCCCTGGGATGAACAAAGGTTTTAAAAATGTTCCGTCCTTGTACCAAAATCAGGAAATCAGAGTTGATCAGATAAGCTCACCTCTGCTGTATAAAATAAGATCAGGACCGTTTTCCCCATCACACTGCCTGAAGACACCCAGGAGGTAAGTCTGTACTGCTGTTCTTAGCTGGGTGATTTACATAAATGTCCATTAATTCTCAATGTGAAGAAGTGGCAAAAAGAGAATGCCAAGTTTAATTTTATGATGAGGTTATGGAATTTGTTTTAAATTATTTGTACATCTGTTACTAAACCCAGTACTTCCAGACAGTAAAGGATCAAAAATATACATTAATATTTTAATAAGACATTGCTTAATACTTAAAATGAGATGGTGAAAGAATTAACTAAAAAATAAATCCTCACTTTGTTTTTTCTTTCAGGATGATGGCTCAGAATAAGAGAGTAAAGTTCTCACTTACGGTGTATTTGTTTCTGGGAGCCTCTTTATCCATTTGGTCTCTGGCCCCATCAGGTAATCTTCATAATAATAATAGTAATACTAGTTTTATAAAACAAGAACATTATAATGACTTATATTTCAACAAATTATTTAGCTTAATGATGTTTTTCAATAGCAGGTAGAACACAAAATGTATTATTACGTTTAAGTCTCATTTGGGTTTCAAAGACACTATGAAAGAATATGTGGTGGATATGGCCTTCAAAAATGTACACATATCTGTTAAAATGATAGGTTTTTATGACTTAAGAAATTAGTTCCAAACTTTTTCTATATGCAATGAGACACATATCCTGTACAATTCAACTGAAAAACAAACACATCTGGAATAATAATAACAAAAAAATCATAATCAAACAATCAATCAAATTTTATTTGTATAGCACATTTTAGCAAAAAGGCATTTCAAAGTTCTTTACATCATAAAAACTCAAAAGACACAAAGTCATGCAAATTGGAATCAACAATCAAAAGATTACATTTAGTCAAGTACCATCATTAAATTTTTAATCGATTATGCTTCGAAGGCAACTCTATACAGGTGGGTTTCTAGTCTAGATTTAAAGGCGCTCAGTGTTTCAGCAGTTTTCTGGGAGTTTGTTCCAGATTTGTGGTGCGTAGAAGCTGAGTGCTGCTTCTCCATGTTTGGTTCTGGTTCTGGGGATGCAGAGGAAAACCAGAATGAGAAGACCTGAGAAGTCTGGAAGGTTGGTACAACAGCATATCTTTAATGCAATGTGGTGCTAAACCATTCAGTGATTTATAAACTAGCAATATGTTTAAAGTCTATTCTCTGAGATACAGGGAGCAAGTGTAGGGACTTTAGAGCTGGAGTAATGTGCTCTATTCAGACTTGTTTAATGGGAGTCTGTCATCCTCCCATGTCTAGATAATATTTGGTCACTCTACCAAAGTTCTCCAAATCTCTCAGACTATAAGGCTATCTGTCCACATTCAAATTAAAAATTTCACCTTAACATTACCAGGACCCAGGTTCAATGCAATAATGATGATGGTTTTAATGATGACATACAAAATACAAAAATCCAGTCAGCACAGGTGAGCAAAAGGTTAGGAGCTCAGAACTGGTAGCAATTGAAATAACAACAAAACAGGCACTGGGGTGACACGACAAATGACAGTATATACAAGGACCCGTCAAGGAGCAGAGAACACAGGTGGGATTAAGGGTTAGGATTAAGGGGCCGACGGGAGGAGCCGGGGAGTCACTGGGAGGAGTCACTGGGAGGAGACAAGGAGTCACTGGGAGAAGGGGAGGAGAACCCACTTACTGGGGCAGCAGGTGCTGCTACTTCAGCAAGGGACACTGAGACCTTAACTGTGAGAGATATGGAAGCTGGAGCAGATGAAGACGAGGAGGCTGTGGGTGTGGTGGATTGTTTTCTCTGAATGAGTGAGTAGTAGAGCTCGAATACTGTTTCTAACATAAAAGAGTTGTTTTTAAACTGTTCACAGAGGGGACAAAAATCCCCTTCTGAAACTAAATCAAAAATGATGTTTTGATGCACCGGGGAAACGTCAGCCATCATTGTGATTGTTGAAGGGGTGAAGTAGTCTTGTTGAGGGGTGAGCAACACGTTCTTCAACTTATCATAATCTGACGCCAGTCCTTGTTCCTCCAGCAGCAGTGGAGAAGGCAAGATCTCAACATCCTCGTATAAATCCTTCTGGGCCGACTCCAACTGCTGCTGGATCCACCTTTCTTGGTCTGTATCCATAAGTCTGGTCCTTAGAGACTGCGATCCTCACCTCTGTTTGGTTGGGTCCTTCTGTAATGAAGTGCAGTTGTAGAATGGGGAGGATGGAAGGGGAGGACTCAGCTTCAATGCAATAATGATGATGCTTTTAATGATGACATACAAAACACAAAAATCCAGGCAGCTCTGACTGAAGACACTGTTTTTCTAACACAGTTTAGGACATTCCAGAACTTTGAATTTCCTTTTATGAACTTATTCTTTTGTTGATTTGCATACAACTCACTAGAATCAAAAACTGACCTGCTGCATCATGATCTAACCCCACATTATGATGCAACCACCACCATGTTACACAGTGGGTGTTGTGGTCTGTTTGTCATTGTTTTTTTGTTTGCTTGTTTGTTTGTTTTTTGTCAAACACACCTTTGTGCATTGTCATCAGACTGTCACTCATTCTCCCTCAAGATTGTATAGATTTATGCAGGGCTGGTCTTCTTTGGACAAAAGGATTTTGTCCAAAGAAGTGGTCACATGGAGAATTCAGGTTACTATAACAGGTTACTATAACATGTTGGAAAATCCCACCAGGACAGCTGAAGTTAATTTCTGGTCAATCAGATTTACTGTGATGATGGGTGTTACTGTGAATTCAAAAGACTGAAGATAAAGACAACAATACATTCATTAACATTGATTATAAATCTAAATGAGAAAAAAAAAAAACACTTAAAGTTCACCCTTAGATTTATTTTTAAATCTAATGAAAGGATGGTTTGAAATTACTAATGAGTAAAATCTCCAGAAAAATTAAACTCCAAATCTAGTCATAAAGAGTCTCATTGCATATGGAGGAATGTTTTGGATCAAGGTGGCCAAAACATTCCTGGGTATTCTGATATGAAGATTTCTAGAACAACAATCATTACCTACACATTTAATGTCATTTGGTAAGAAAAGCACAAACAGGAATCTGTGATGAGTGAGTGAGTGACCTTTATTCTGTTAGCAGCGGCCTTCCAGCTTCCACGCTGCCAGCTCATCAACCAGACAATATCTCTAGAGAGGAGAGGCTGCTCTCGCTGCCACAGAGTGGAAACGACCATTTGCAGTGGATACTGCACCACTAAGGTGGGTGGTGACTTTAGAAAACAAAAAACTAGAAATCAGGGCCGAGCAGAGACCTTTGGAGGGGCAGGGCCTCAAAGTTAAAAAGGGGCTCATTGAACAAGATCTTAAAACACCGTACACCAATATAGCAACAACCCATATTGGTTGCTCATACTGTATCATTGTCATCATGTGGGGGCAATGCAAAGCAAATGTAGTATATTTTCCCCAATAGGTGCAATGTTGCTGTTTCCGCTGATGACAGAGCTGGAGGGTTGTGTTGATCTGAGACTGTAGCTGTTAAACAGACCAGAGGAGAGAAGGTCACTGGTTATGAAGTTATGAAATAAGCAAATTTCCTGCCATTTTACTAAATAAGCCCTAATAATATCTATTTAACCTCTATAACAACTTGGCTGTATATTGCTCTAAAGATCAAAAAGCTCAAAGGGGTTAACTCTGCATAATTTTTTGATGTTAGCACCTCTGAGATCTAGAATTGTAAGGTTGAGAGATATCAAGGCAAAGAAAACTCAGTTGCTGCTGAGGGGCCCTCCAGACATTCAGGCATCCCTATAAATGGTTGAATTGTAACACAGACCATAGATCTAAACCTGTAGCGTTCATTTATTGAGAATGACAATGTTATTACATTTTATTTAATGCCATTCAACAGAAAGAAAACAAAATGTACATTTAGAATTTAATTAGGACGTTTACTTTGTAAAAGTTTAAAGTATCATCTTGATAGTTTGATTGTTGTGTTACTATGGCTACAATATGGTGAAATCTTTGTGTTTGAGTTGGATTTGTTCACAAATAAGTCAGAGCAAATAATAACCAATAATCAGTTATTGATTTTAAACTCAGCTCCTCTCCCAGAATTCACTAAATCTATATTTAAACACTGTTAGTGATGCTGAGGTTCTTAGTAGGAGGAGGCTGGGGAGCATAAATCATGATTCTGTCTAAGGCCCCAAAGTACCTTGGGGCTGTCCTGCATGAATAGCAGCTGCGATGCGCATCTCTGGAATCCCCCTGTAGCTCGTATGCCAGTCCGCCAATGCTTTGGGGACATTTTGATTTCTATAATAGTGACATGTTTGGCTTTCGTTGCGGTTCAAATTATTGATATAGTATTTTCGCTGATGGTTGTGATATTTTGTGAACTCCAAATGCCATGAGCCAAATATTCCTTTAACAGTTGAGGCTATGCAATAACTTATATTTACAGCCGTTCACCTCCAGCTCAGATCCTGTCAGCAGCGGCTGTAACCCGCCTGGTAGTAACGTTAAGGTGAAGCAGAGAGCGAACAGTGAGTAGGTGGTACCAGGGCTTTTAGGTGCGTCGCGGTGACAGTTGCTGAGCAATTTCTTTACATCAGGATGTTTGATATAAAGACTGTCGGTGGGACCGACAAAAGTTACTTGTAGGGTGCTGGACATTTAGTCCAGCACTAGGGCAACCTGATAAAATTAAAGCTAGAATTTTTATCTGCAGCCGAACAATTTCTGTGATTGGGGGCGAGGCGATTTTTTTCCCCGCTATTGCGAGGACTGATAGGTATTTTCCGAACCTACATAAAAGAACCACAGACAACGTATTAGGTTTTAACCAAGCTTTTGCAAAAGGAG
>CAEGAE010055230.1:0-20695 GCA_903067095.1 Girardinus metallicus | reverse complement strand
AGGGGCCTCCTTGCACAACCTACACCTTGGGTCTTGTCTGGTGTGGTAGATCTGAGCCTCTATTGCTCTGGTGTTTATATATATATATATATATATATATATATATTCTTAAAATCAATTTCAAAAGGGTGATTATTTGTGATCACTGTTATCAAAATGAGGTATGGACATCTTGGTTATGTTTAGTGGTAGTTGTTGCCATGCCATGTTTTTGTACATCTGTTTGCTGTCATGTTAATTGACAAAGTATCACAGTTCACTTTTAATCTCTGTGCATATGTTTAGTTCAGAGTAAAGGTGACATGTTTGTACGTGGCTGCAGCAGAAGTAAACCTACAAAATTGCAAATTCAGAAAATAATTTATGATTATGATTACCATATTTTCCGGACTATAGAGTGCACCTCACTAGAAGCCGCACCTACAGATTTTTTGAAAAAACAAAAAACAAAACAAAACAGGAAGTGTACATATATAAGCCGCTGGTATCTCCAGTTTTCAATAAATCTGCTATTAAGGACGCAGCCTTGCGTCTCCAATTCCGAACCATGGACGCGTTCACGCCAAACTTATGTGCAGCAGCTCTATTTCCCTCCTGTACTGCCAGATCGATAGCCTTCAACTTAAGTATAAAAAAAAACAACTTTTTCTTTGTGTGGTTTCCTTGATGACGTGGTATGAGTTTGAAGAAATTTCTCCGTCGTGCCTGCTGCTAGCATGTGCTTGTTCTAAATGAAAATTAGCGCTTTCTTATTTGATTTCCAATGATTCACTTCCTGCTAAAGAGCCCCCTGGTGGTTGAAGAAAAATCCACAGAAAAGCCACACTGGGCTATAAGCCACATGGTTCGAAGCATGGGGAAAAAGTAGCGACTTATAGTCCGAAAATATGATTATATATATATTTTTTATATGTACAAAAACTCACATCAATCTAAAACTAAAATTTCAATGATAAAATGTTAATTGGGGACGTTAGATGTTGAATTTAAAGCCACTCTAGATTTTTATGGATGTTGATTACTTTGATAGTCACCTGGCAACATAAACAAAATTTTATACACAAATTCTGAGGTAAAGGACAAGTTTTAGTCTGATCATTTGTTTTACATTTTTTTTATTTCAAACATGTCATTTCAAGTGTGTTTTCTGGGGGTTTCCTTGTAGAACAATGTTATTTTTATGTTTATTTTCTTGTTTGCTCAGTTTGCACTTTTTCCGAATTAGCAAAAAAATTTGCTAACACAGGTCTACTTGGGTACATTCCCATATGCTTATCTGGACATTTAAACAATTTAAGAAGCCAAATGTTTTATTGTGCATGCAGTAAAGATAGCTGTTCATATTTGGTGTAAAATTTATTTTCAATGTTTAGTCATCTATGTGCTCTAGATGCGTTTTAAAAAAAATAGAGCTAAGAATTGGGGATACTGTAATGTGTATGAAAAACATTATTTTGCGGTCCTTAATATTGGAACCACGTACATGTAGAGAGCAGTGACGTGCGGTCAGGGGAGGCAAGTGAGACAGACCCTCACCTGTCATAATGGGAAAATATAATGGTAAAATAATTTAGATTGCTATTTTCACCTTGTGGTTTGTACTGTAAATTTTTTTTTGTTTGTTTTTTTTTAGCTTAACCAATTTTGATTATTTTCTTAATGTCCCATTCAAATGCTTGAAAGTGAAGTCAGTGAGGCAGCAGTGAGCCGAGCCTTGAATTGCACAACCTCTCACTAACTGCACTGGCTGCCAGTCGATGAGAGCTTGTTCCTCCTGTCTATACGTCGCCAATAAAATGGTTAAAAACATGCAATATATGGACTGATTTTCCATAATTTTGTTTATGTATATAATGTACAGTGTTTTTTGTCACCAGCTGTATGTGTAATGTGTTTCGTGTGCTGAGGAGCGATCATAAAAGGTAGAGAACAGATTCGAGGTGAGGCAGGAAGTTCTCTTGCCTCATGGCAGGGGGCGCTCTTGATCCCAGACATTGTGACTCCACAACTGCCGAGTAAGAGACGGTAACAGTGAGCTAGCCATACAGTAAAGAGCAGCGACATATTTATAGTGTTCTCTTCTTACCACAGCAGTCACTTAATAATAATTGCAAAATAAACAGTAAGCCTAAAACCATAATACTGCAACAGCCTGAATGTTCTGCTCTTTGTGTGGTAAATATTTCAGTGTTTTTTTAGAGGAGTTGTTGTCAGTTGCTATGGCAACAAGTCTGTGAGTAGCTTGAGCAATGCAGCGAGTGAGAAAGACGTGGTTTTGAGTTGTACTTCAACGGTTTTTCCCTTCGCTGTGGAGCACAGCATGAAATTAATAATATCTACATGTCCAAGTTTAACTGAGTTAACAGAATTATTGTATGGCGGCAACGCAGCTATGGATGGCATGTAAAAAAATTGTCTTTTTGTCCTCCTGCGTTGTCCGCATGCACAAAAATTCCTTATGTAAACATGAAGGTGGTCTACCTACATTTGTATATCTGATTATGATTAAGTCAGTGCCTCACCAGCATTGCACCTCACTGCACGTCACTGGTAGTGTCATGCTTTGCAGTTGTGGTGGTGAGAGAGACGCAAGCTGAACCCAGGTTGAGATGAAAAAATGATTTAATGAAAATGGAGCAGCTCAAAAACAGTCCGAATGGGCAGGCAGCACAGTGAAAAAATAGCAAAGGCTAACACTGGTAGCAATTGATGAATGGAGACTGAATACAAAGAGCTGAAGCCAACACAGGACTTGACAGTGCGACTGTGATGACTAACTACATGCAAAACAACACTTGACAAACAACCAGACATACGACTAGGACCTGACAAGAGACAGGGACAACAGGTGGATTTAAATACACAGAGGGCAATCAAGGGAACGAGACACACCTGGGAAGCAATCAAGGGGAGAGAGAGACAGGACATCACAGAGACTCACAGAAACAGAACCAAAAATAAACACAGAGAAACTCAAATCACTACAGGTAGAGAGAGGGGAAAGACTTGCACACTATTCCTGTGCCACTGCCACGTCCGTATGTACATATTTAAATGAGAAATTCATATATTTTCAACTTTTTATAATTTTAAAGATTAAACCTTTTTGTAACCCTTTTGTTTCCATTGCTCTTACTATATGCAACCCTCTTAAACATTTTTCTCCTCCTCCACTTCCTCAATCTTTTTGTTTCTCCTCTCCTTGCTCCCTTTCTCCCAGCAAGCCAGTGTCCCCTACATGTTAAAGCCTGTGTGTCCTGGTGTTTGATGTCAGTTAATTTGCTCCAGTGTTGACAGGTGCATGACAATTTGTGTGTGTGTGGCTACATATGCAGTTTCATAACTGTGCTTTTGTGCATGTCAGGATGAGCATGTTGGAGAACCTCTGGTCATGTACAACACAGACCGAGTGAGTGTATTATGCTTTTGTTTGGTGCAATTTGTTCATCTGGTAAAAAATTTGAATTATGGCGCAAGGTACCACTGTAACATGGCGCACAAGTCTGTGTGTGTGCAGATTCTCAGGCCGTTCACGGAGGTATAATTGCTGTGTCTGAATTTGCTGCCCCGGATTACGGCAATTTACTCTCCCGGGAGCGCAGAGCTCTGTGGGAAAACCATAACCAAGAGTGTGTCTTTGTGTGTGTGCATATTTGCGTGTTTTTTAGCTCTGTGGGAAAAGTGTTGGCTCAGGAGACGGACACAATATATCCTTTTCTTCAGCATGCAAATCCATGGAGTCATTTAACCTTACAGACCAGAGCCCCAAATGGCTTTAACAACTGGAAGTCTTTGGCTTGTTTTGAAGAGAACAAAAGATGTCAAAGTGGATTTTAACCTTTGGGATTCACCTGTTCCTGATTCCTAGAAAGACTAAATGTACGTAACACCATACTCAGTTACTCACAGCTTTAGGCAATTTAAAATATTAAATGACCCAAAAATGTATATCTTTGTGTCTACCCTGCCCTTCGCCTTCTTGTGTAATCCTGTTCGATTTTTGTCTCCCTTCAGTGCTTCAGTTGGGATTTCTCCCATTGATTTTGAATTCTCCCCTAGAATTTAAATCAATCAGCGAACAGAAGGAGAAGTTGTGAACAATGATGAGTCATTCATCAAAGAAACCTAGACAATATCCATCCATTGTCTATACACCTTTGTCCCAGAAGATGAAATGCCAATTTTTTTTTTTTTTTTTTTCTCGAGTTTCTTTTTTTCCTGTTTTGAAAGGAAAAAAAGCCCTCGGGAGAGCCCTCTCCAAAGGGCTCGGGAGGGCTGCTGGTGCCTATCTCCAGCTAACGTTCTGGCGAGAGGTGGCGTACACCCCGGACAGGTCGCCAGTCTGTCACCCTGGACAATATGAGTTACAATATTTAATTTTCCTTTGGGATTGATGAAGTATTTTCCGATTTTTAACGTCATTGTGAAGTCAAAAGAAAACTAAATATAATATGGTATTTTACTCTGTCCTCTTTACTTGGATGCTGTCAATAAAGTCCACTGCAAACAACTGCCCAAAGAAACCATTTGATGAGGAGATACTGTCATCTGTGTAATTTAAAACCAATCAGCTTTTCTGTTTTGGCTGACGAGCCCTGCCTACTTGGGAATGATTATGCATGGGTGTTTTTTAGGAAAACTGTAATCGGTTATTTTATAGAAGAGTTATGGATTCAACATGTTGGAATGACACAAAACATTTTATGAACTGTGATGCTATGAGAGCTCTGTCTCTAGTGGATTTTAGAACATTAATTTGATTAACTTATTTTCATCAAACTGCTTTGTAAAACATGAAAGTCGCATCATTTAGCTAGATACTCTGTTATTTTGGCAGTTCCTCCTCTTCGCTCTTCCTATTTGAACCTTATTTCACAGCTGATCCCAAGCACTCATTCTGCTCAGCAATCTGACAGGCCTGCTGGGCAGTCTGACCCTTTGGCACCTGGTCCTAGTGATTTGTTGAAAAGGGCATTGACAAACACTGGAAGAGAAAAGCCTACTGCTGTCTTGTGAGCACAAGTCTGAATGGTTTCCAGGTCTCCTTGGACTCAGTTGGCAAAAGATTTTGACAACAGAGCAAAAGAGATTGACATTTACAAATGTTTCCGTGTGGTTTCCCAGGACATTTGTTTAAATCATATATCTTGTTAATGTATTCAGCACTTCCTTTGCTGTCCAGGTGAACACACACATACACACGCACATGCTGCTACACGCTCTTCACATGCTACAATCAGCTGTTACCATGCATGAGTGATGAGCTGTTAATGTGGCTGATAAGCCAACAATGCCAAAGGATGCGTAATCTTGTAAAATAATGCATCTTCTCCTCTTTTAGTGTTACCACAAATCAGTCCTGAGAGGTTTAGGGGGAAACAGCAGAACTCCAGGACCTGCCACTGACCAACCAACTGACTCTGTCCTTTACTTTTTGATATTTATATAGTACAGTTAGCCCACCTCATAAAGGAAAACTGACAACATCTGAGGCATAAGCATTTCCGGTGATGTACACATCAAAAGAATTACTTCTATTCTGCACAAATTAAATCCCAGATAATAAAAACTGTAATGCTTGATGGAAGGACATTGAAGTGGCTCTTATTTCGTATCCTCCTCTGCAGTAGGGCTGTGTAATTTTATTGATTCTACGACATTTATCAATATTTTGCCTCCGAAAGTATAAAATTTTCATACACTAAATCCTACTCAAATTCCTGGTGTTCCAACCACAACCCCTCCATTCTCTTTGCAGGGAGCGATTAGGTCATCCAGCTATTAGTGTCTGCTGTGGAGGATTTCTACCAAGTTACCCGCCTAGATACTTGATTTACACAGAAGAAATACAAGCAAGGAGATTCAATGTAATGGTGGTAAACATCACTCCAGCACCTTCTTGCTTAAAAGCAGATGTGTGGGAACACATTGGCTTCAAAAACAAGGAGGAAAGCAACTTTCTGAATAAAACTGGTGGTCTGCAAGCTGTGTCACCCAAATGTTTAATACTCGGAAAATACCACCAACCTACGAGCCCACCTGAAATGTCACCACCCCGAGAGCCAAGGAGCTCATGAAGCTACCCTATTATTCAAAACAAATCATGCTGGACAGCGATGGGAGGTATTTTCATAAGTTCCATCTACTTCTCCGAGGTCACAAAAGATTACAGAGACAATTACCTACTTTATTTGTCAGGATTTGAGATCCTACCCGTTGGTTGCAAACGCAGGCTCCAGGCGCATGGTGAACGCTATGGAGCCCCGCTATCAGATCTCGACCCATGAACATCTCACCGAAGTATGCGTTCCCAGGCTGTAGGCCCAGACAAAGGCTCACATCAAAGCCTCCTTTACAAGCGCAGAGAGGGTTGCCCTGACGTGCGACTGGTGGACCTTGCAAACAACAGAAGTTTATGTGACCATCATGGCTCACTATATCAATGAGGAATGGGAGCTTGTTACCTAAGTCTTACAAACTCAGGACATTCCTGGCAGAACACGTGAGGAAGGCTCTCACTCAGTGTGGAATAACAGACAATGTGTCATGTAAGCGTATTGAATTGATAATTAGTTAAAAGAGAAGACTCTTCTTTCAGTAAGTGTCTTATTTGTTATATCATTTTGGTTATGTACATAAAAGTAATGTCTTTTCAAAATAGTACCCCCTTGTTCTCAACACAAAAATCCAGGATGTGTTAACCAGCTGTTACCAACCTTCTTAGATTTCATATTGCACGCACACATGACATCCCTGGGAGTAGAAAAGGTGATAATTAATAACCACTAGGTTTAATGCCATGACACGTAAAACAATGTTGCTGTACTCATGTAAATCATTTTCAATCTAGCACTGTCAGCTGTATATAAGAGCAGTTTTCCTCTAATGTCAAAGTCATGACAATGCCAACCAATCGGCCGAGGGAAGACAGCAGGATACTCTCTGATTCCTGTTTCCTGTTAGATAGAGCAACAACATAAGACACTAAGATTTTTTCCTGGCTTCAAGTTCTATACTTAGAGAATCACTTTCTTTGGGAAAAGCCTAAATACTGTGTATAAGAGCTATAAATGCACCCATAAATGCCCAGAAAAAAAACAATGTATTTTTTTTTGCTTGCTACACAATCCTACATACATGCATGCAATAAAACCATAAGATTCATTTTTATTTGACTGCGTTGAAGGCTGGTAGAACAACACAGCACTGAATTCAATTTAAAATACTTTATTTCCCTGTTGTTTAAGTTTCTTCAAAAGGTAAAGATACTGATGTGTGTGCACAGAAAGGACCTCTTCTGGTAATCAACAGTCTGCTCTGTCCCAACTTAAAAATCGGTTCACTCACTCTCCAGTCTAGTAAAGACTAGCTTTTCAAACAGCCGATCTCATCAAAAGCCTTTTTGTATACCCCCAGTTACCTTAATTTATTTGAAGTGGATTTATGTCTGTCCACAGAAAAGATCAGACCTCAAGTAGTATCCTCACAGATGGTCTTTTATTTCATTAAGTGTGTTATTGTGTCTATATTTCTGTACACAAACTAGATTAATTTGTCTGGAAAAGTACCTGTAGATCTGAAAGTTGTGGGTTCAGTATTGGGGATGTCTGTGCTGCTGCTGTTTAGCATTGAAGTGTTATTTCACACTTGAATAGGCTGACAACTTTTAGCACAACTTGAGCACAACAGTCTTTTCTAGTGTCCCATCAGATCAGTTTTTGCAGCAAAAATGAATCCCCAGTGAGCCAAGAGAAGGTGCTTTGTTGTCCATCATTCTTGCAAACAACGGGTGTGCGCCAGAGTTACGAGCATACCAGAAACATGCTAATACAATTTCCGGCCTGAGCTTTGTTATGTAAAAAAAATTAATTAGTTTAATTAATTAAAACCTTCATACTTTATCCCTGACATCTCTGCTTTCTTTCTTGGTTGTGGTGATGTTGTTTGCTCACTGAAGTGTAAAAAAAGCAACAAAAAAACTCTGAGGCCTTCACAGAACCATTGGATTTGTACAAAGATTAAATCCACACAGCTGGACTTCTCCTACATATTATCTTTTGATTTATTTTGTGGTTGCTTTGGATTTTATTTAGAGAAATTACAGTAGAGGGACGAATACAAATATATGCCAATGAAAAACATGGAGTAGTAATGAGACAAATGGTAGAAAATTTGAAGGGTAATGAATGCTTTTGAAATCCGTACGACACTCATTTCAGATCATCATGTTAATTCTAATTCAGTTACTTGAACTTTGTAAATGTGAGTGTACAAGTGTGTTACTTGGCTAGTTGTACTCATCTCAGCCTGCTTCAGTACCATGTGGCAGGTTAATGGAAGCCATTTGCTGCCTCTTTAGTGCTGTTCCAGAGGGCTTTCCAACCTCCCAGCTGGATCCTATTGTTTCTGAAAGTCAGTGAGGAGAAGACAGGCAGTTAGAGTGTGATGGACGAGGTGAAAGTAGAGACAGGAAAAGCAAAATCACATAAAGCTCCTCGGTTCCCCCCCTTTAGCCCGCAAGCCATGCAACAAATCAAACTGAGGTGTGGCTTTTGAAAGTTCATGTTGGTCCATCTCTGTTGCTGAACTATGTGTGGAATTTCACACATAATTTAGGCCATGATAAACAACAGAGATTTTCTGGTTAAATCCAGCAAACTATCTGTTTGTTCTCTGATTTTTCTCTTTATAGTTTCACGTGGCAACTGAAGCTGTGGCTTTTCAGTCTATTTTGTACTACCGTGTGTCTTGTAATTGTTCCTTGGAGACAAAGTTACATGGATTAAATTGATGTATGATGCAAACCTGCTGTATCATGTGAAAATCATGCAGAAACATGTCAGTAGTTTAGAATGACAAGATCGTGTTTGTCTTTTGCAAATTAAATACCTGAAGAAATAGAACTGAGGTCTCCTCATAACTACTGATACAGCATTTTGGAAAGGCATAATGACTAACATAGTGATGAAGAAAAAGATTCAGTTTCTTTAACCTGGCACCTAAAGAACATGGCTTCTTACATCTATTGTATCGCAGCTGTGATTCCATTGACCACATATTTTACATTTTGAAAATTATTTTGTTTAACGGATTCACACCAATTTTGAAAAAAACTTGTGTTTTGATGCTAATATAATGTGTTGTTTTTGGCTGTATCAAAATTGGTTTATTTCACAAAACTGCAATGGAAATATATATATTTGTTTTTAATCATTCATGATCAATGACCTGATGTTTCCACTGGCACAAACCATGAAGAAGAGGACAACAGGAAGCAGTTGGAGGATCATGGTGCAGCATGGTTATAATGACTTATCTCATAAACAAACTTATTCCCATATGATTGTAACTGTGTGTTTATTATTTATTTAAAGGAAACAACACAATTGCAAAATTGTGCTTTTTCGACATTAGTGGAATATTGACAAAGTTTTGTGCACACAGTTAATGACGTGTGCACATGACATGTAAAGATTGTATTAGGCAGATCTTGAACTATACGGTGGCTAAGAAGGTATTTACCCAGTTGGATGTTTTACATTTTTTATTGCTTTTACAAGTCAGTTGTGATAAAAAAAAATTGAATGTCAAAGTGAAAACTGATGTAGTCATTTAGTACAAGTTTGACCACTCTAAGTAGCTTAGATTCTTTACAAGAGTGACCGGGTTTGTTTGTTTCCCTTGCTTGACTTTTTTCACAGATTACCTGTCTCATTCTATCCTGTCACTGAAAGTGTTAGGAAATATGTAAAAGATCAAATAATTTAAATAAACATTCTACAAGAAGTGTGGCCTTCTTGGTTCAAATATTTGAGGAATATGACTCTTTTCTTTCTGCCTGCGAAAACATAAAATCTTACCAAGTATTTTGGTCTAGTTGCTTGTGCAAATATCTTAGTCAATTTCAAATAACACAAAACTACCTCACAAGTGACTTTTCAGCAAGATATACAAGTTTGTTTTCAGCCAATAATTCCTTAATATTGATGAAAAGGTACAAGTAATAATCTGCCAGTGGAACCATTCAGGCAATAAAAAGAAGAAGTCACCACTTCCTTCTTTTAGGCAGATTAGTACACTTACAGCTAGTACTTTTCTGTACTGTAAAATAATTATTGACTTAAAACAAAGTCTTGTGTCTTGCTGAGACGCAAGTTATTAGTTTTGTATTATTTGTAGTTTACTAAGGTATTTGCACTAGAAACTAGACAAACATTTGGTAACATTTTGTATTTTTGCAGTGTAGAAACTTTTAGCTTCTTAACATCAAGATAGAGCAGTTTGTCTTTGTTTTTTCTGATGTGACGTGTGAAAAGCATAAGTTTTTCTTTCTGTAACAGAGACTGTAATAGTAAATACAATGAAAAGACACATGAATTTATTATTATAGTGTAAGCACAGAAAGAGTTTGATCCACACTTATAAACTAAGCTGCTCTATATAGAAGACATACCCAAGCTCCAAACAAGGTGGCAGAGTTGATTATTAGATTTTTGAGTAAATAATGACCTCAAATTCTACTGCTGAACACAAAAGGGGAAGCTTTTTTTAATATTCCCCCCCTTTTAAATGATCCTCCTCCGAACAGCAGACATAATGAGAGTTGCTGTGAACCTCAGTGTCCATAAAGGCCGTTCTCTACTTGAATAAACCTTTATCACACATCCACAGTTTCCAAAATGTCAGAAGTCCTGACTGATTTCTTCCCTGATAGTGTTGACTGTTTTATTGTATGCACTAAACTGTATTAGTTTCCCATGCTGCAGGAGTCTGCATGTGTGTGTGTGTTTGTTTGTAATACCTTGTGGGGACCATTTTCCTGACACATGCTACATTGTGGGGACTCACTGCTCCTTGTGGGGAACGAAGCCTGGTCCCCACAATGGGAAACGCTGTTTCACACCTTAGATTTAGGACTAAGGTGTGAATTGAGTTTTTGTTAGGGTTAGGTATGTAATGGTTAGAGTTAGGATAAGAGTAAGGTTTAGGCTGTAGAAATGAATGGAAGTCAATGGAAGGTCCCCACAAAGACAGCCACACCAACGTGGGCGTGTGTGTGGCTCTGGGTGTTGCCTTTGTGCCCCTCTGAGGCTATTTATACAGCTTGTCATTCCCATTCCCAGGCTCTCAGTACAGACTGGTTACCGGTTGATGCTAGCATGGTGTCACCGAGGTCAGGTGACACCTGGGGTGACACCATGCTGTCAAACCCCAAGACGGCTCTTCTTGCAGGATGAATGTGTTGGCATGCATCTTAATGCATGCCAACACATTCATCTGGATAGTACAAGTGTTCCTATTGTTGTAGTCTACAGAGAAATGACGGGATTCCGTCTAGACCACGTGTCAAACTCAAGACCCAGCGATCAAATCCAGTGCGCCTTTTAAAACTGGCTCTCTAGACTCCCGGCAAAAATACAAAAATCCTTCAAGATAACAGTTGTATGCTTAAATATTATTTTATCAATCAAACCAAAGCAGTTTTTATTGGTCTAGTGCCAACTTACATTAGTCAGTCTAACCAGTTTTTTCTGATTTCACAATTTCCGAAATTCATGCTAAGTCACACAGATAAGTCTGGAGTAGATAAAGCACAAAGAAAACCAAACAAAAATTTGCAATATAAAGCTGTTTTAATCTACTTTCTACATTCTAAATAGATGATTTGTCAGTTTATCTTGCTGAAGAAAGAAAGAAAAATAAGGTGTAGAAGTTGCAACAAGGACAGCACGCCCTGCTCCGCTCCTATCAATCACACATCCCAGATGATAAGCATTCTGACTCATCCTGTGGTTAAAACACACAGCAAGATGGAGCAGAAAGATGTTAAATAAAAACTAAAAATGGGTGAAGGTATACTACTTCATGAAATTATTGCCTAAAAACAGAAGCAGTAAACTATCTTAAAATATTATGTAGGGTTTACTTTGGGCTCGGGTCTATAATTAAAGTTAATCAGTCAAGTCAGATTGGGCTTCTATGCACCACAAATTTGTAACAAGCTTCCAGAAAACGTCAAAACAACTGAAACGCTAGCTGTGTTTGCATTAGAAATGTACGCTAAACTTTGTCAATATTCTGGTAATGGTGAAAAAAACTATTTAACAATTGTGGTGTTTCAAGTAAGAAATGCAGTTAAAATCATATGTAAATAAGTTTGTTTATGCGATAAGTCATGTCAAACATGACATGTTTGGCATAACTTAACTACTTCCTGTAGTAACTTCCTGGCAACTACAGGAAGTAGTTGCCATGATTTGTTAACTACTTCCTGCCCTGCTCCGCTCCTATCAAACCTTCGTGGTTTGCGCTGGTGGCAACATCCGGTTGTATTTGTTTTATTGGTGTGTATTTGCTTGATAATTTTGATGATGACAATTGACGAAATGAATCATTTATTGCTTGTTTCATAACTGATGACTGTATGATGTTTTTATGATGTAAAGCACTTTGAACTGCCTTGTTGCTGAAATGTGCCAGACTTGAGATTTTAGATACATACATTTCTCAGAATTCTACACTGAAACCAAATTCAGCGTCATGCAAGCAGACAGCCTCGTAGAGCTGGAGACTTCTGAATATGTAGATGCATTTGAGAAACAACTGGTGCAGAATAATAACTCAGGATACTTATTATTCTATCCTGAGTAACCCCAACCACTTCTCTCTAGTGCAGTGCAATCTTTGTGGTCATCTGCAGTGAGGAGGATGGTGTCTGCAGCCTGGGTGAGAGCAGAACTCCTGTTAATAAAGCTGAGTAAAAGCAGTGTTTAGACAGTGGGAGAGTGATCTCTCTCTGGAACTGTTTCCTGTGATTTATGACCTCCTTAATGACTTTCTCTCCCCTGTTTGTGTGTGTGTCTGTGTAAGCTTATCACTGGCATTTATGTGACTGTGTTCAAGTACCTCCTTAAGTTTCACCTCTTTTCTGTGGCTAACACTTGCAGAAACACTTCAGGGACAGATTTTTTGTTCAGGTCCATGACACCTTAACTACACATTAATGTGCGCGGGAGGCATTTTTTACTTTACAAACATCTGCACATTTATACGATCAACAGCGTCTTTATATTTTTGTTTCCAATGCGGAGGGACTCCTCATGTGGTGGCTGGGCCACTGCTGGTCCCATGGCAGTGGCCCTCCAATTTTTTCCTGTAGCTGACATGTACCTCGGCATCCTCTGGAGATGTGACCCGGCCGGCCACGTTTGAAGAAATGCGTACAATTGTCTGCTTTTCCATTGCACTGGCAGGTTCTGCAGCCCTGTCTTCTCTGTGTACCGCTGGCGTCCAATGTACTCTTTGCAGTCTGCCATTTACCGGTGTTCAGGGAAACGATGAACTTCCTCTAAATTTCAAATATTTATACTTTGTGAGCTGTGAGCACTTGAAAACCAAAGTCAAATTCCTGTACTGCAATGTCATAAGCAATGATTTACACACTGCTTTCCCACAAAAAAACAAACAAAACTATATTATTTGTCTAATTTAAATAGTGTATCCTTGGTTTATTGTTATTCAGGTTAAAAAAATCACATTATAATTGTTGTTAATTTATTTCTTTAAATATGTTTTGGTTCAAGTGTTTCTCAGTATACAATTTTGTCCCCAGTCAAAAAAAATGTTTGGACACCTCTGCTCTGCACTATGCAGATGAAGTTCTAAATTATTGTCTACTAAGTGAGATCAGATCAGCAGAATTAGCTTCTTTTTTTGCATGCGACACATTTTCTTCTTTTGCCATGATTACATGCATGACATAATCTGAATCAGTACTAGGACAAATGGAAAAAAAATCGTATATTGTTCCTACTGTTTCAATTGCTTTTCTGCAGTAAAGGATCCACAGACTGGCCAGAAGAATTTAAACAGCTTTCGTTGCTACCTGAGAAGTTCTGCTGTGGTTTGGCACAACATACTGAAAACAAGCTCCTGAAAGCACTACGCCATCTAGCCTCATGTGGTGGAACTCTCACCCCAAACACACAGCTTCAGCAGGCACACTGCTTAATGATATATTATTTCCAAAAGCATATCCACAGATACTTCTTCTTAGTTATCATTCTTTATTATTTTGTTCATTCAGAGGATTGATTCATGTCTCTCTTTTCTGTTTTGAGAGAAATTTAAAGCATGCGACTCAGGAACTGGTCATAAATTAAAAGTCTGAAAGAGCTTGGAGACCTCACACTATGTAGGGTGTAAAAGTCATGTGGGAGAGTCCTCAGATTAATGGCACAGAAATAAATGTCGCAACACATAACTTTCGAATAAATTCTTTGAACAAACAAGCTTAGTGGAGCTGTAAACATTGTTAGCATGCTTAATTGTCCTGCTTTCCACATTCTAAAAGGAAGTGGAAGGTATTGAACATCAATTTGCATTATGTAAAATAAACTAAAAGTCCTTGTTTGGAAATTAACAGAAGATGTTGGTTCAGAAAGCTGGTAAAAAGTATGGAAAATCATTTTACATAATTTAAACTTGATTGAAATCTGAGCAAGAGGAATGATGAAGACATTTTATTGCTCGTGGCGCTGTTGAACGTGGACACAATTTCCAGTTAGCATCATCAAAATGGCGCATTACATATGTCACGGCTAAACATTGGCAATTCGGTAAAATCAGTTGAAATAACTTAAACAGAGTAGAAGTTTTAAGTAAGTGTTTTCAATAGGCAATGGTCCAAACTCTCTGTACGAAGCAAAGCGTAGAACAAGAGACAACAAGAGGTACGGTACCAAACCTTACGTTGACTCAGGTGTTTGAGTAGTTCCAAATGTTTTTGTCATCCTGGAGCACAATGCAGTGACTCATTGTTATTAAAATAGTCACAGCATGTTTGAACATTTATTTCCTCAGTGAGTCAGTATGCTGTACCTTTTTATTTGGAACAAATGCATCTACTTACTCTCCATTGTTTTAAAAAACTACATTTGAGATCATCCTAAACTATCAGATGCACAACTGTCTTGCTTGTAATTAGGACCTCTCTTGCACAGTGAGCACTGCATCTAATAACTAAATTGAAATTAGGTCAGTGTGTCCCAACTGATTAAAGACCTATAAGTTTTAGTCATTAGATGTAAAAGTGGACTGTGGACACAGGACATGTTTAGCAATGAGATGCTATGACAGGCTTGAATAACTTCATTGACAGGTTAACTCCCTTTAGCACAACAATAGTCTTTTCCAACATCCAATCAGATCAGCTTATGAAGCACAAATTAACCTCTACTGGGCCAAGAGAAACAGCTATGTTGTCCATCACTGTTGTTGCAGATGTCGCTTGTGCATCAGATTTACAGGTGTACCTGAGACACAACAGAAAGATTCCAGATTGGGACTTTGAATGTAAAAAATCAATATAAGTCCCAGCCTTACTTTTTAAGAGATTAAAGTTTTAGCTAGCAGTCTGAACTGTCAGATCACACAGGGTCCTGGTATCAGTGGTTTGTTCATATTAGACCTCGGGGAGCATTTGGAAACCTAAAGAAATCCCTCAGACTGAAACCCTGTTCAACTTTCCTCCATTCGCTCCTTCTTTTCATTGATGCAACCTTTTTTTTCATCTTTCATGTCCAGTTCCCATCTATTTTCTGTGATTTTTCTCATGTCTCTCTACCATCCCTGCTTTGTTGCAGAATAAACCAATTTGCCCAGCTTGTGAAATTCAAGTGCCACCACACAGCACTGAGAGGAGTACACCTCATAAAAGGGTTCACTTCAAACAGCTCAGGATTAAAGGGCCATGTTTGTTTACTTACAACCCTTTCTGCTGCTCTTTACATTCCTACCACTTCCTAATTCAATTACAGAGGAAAGCTGTAGACAAGGCTAAATTATCAGGATGTGGACTTTCCCTGCATCGCACTGCGTGAGAGCTGTGGTTTACTGGTGTTTACATGAGTAAGTAGAATTTTGGATTTTTTATTTTTTTTTTTCAAAATTTCAGGCCGCAGGTGGACATCAGTGTGCAAAGCACAGATGAGAAAATGTATGTCACATGGTCGAGCGAACTTGGTGGTATGAATTATGTTTTTTGTGACTCAAAAAGACGTAATGACTCATCTGTGCCAAAGAGGACACACCAACCAACATACCATTGGAATTCACCCAATTGCTAATCAAGCTTAGTTGTGATGTTTATAGTGTGCCTTCTTGATGAAGCTACAGGGGAGTGGGGCAATGCCATTTTTACCAGCAATAAAATGTCTTGAGCACTCCTCTTGCTCTAGTTGTTCAATGGCTTCGTTCTTTTCCTCCACTGCCTTTGACAAGCTACAACCCTTCATAGACAGAATAATTATAAAAGCGCAGAAAATCTTTAGGAATTGGAAATCGACAGTCTCAATGTAAGAATTGAGTGGAACTGCATAGAAAATAGGGTTGTCAACATTAACACTCATGATTAATCTAAAAAGTTTAACTCATTACATAATGCGGTTTACTTGTATTAGCCATTTTGACCTAAAAGCCTCTCTCCCACAGGGTATTTAGTTCAAGCCAACACATTATATGGTCTTTTACTGCAGTCACAAATGTGGCAAATTTCATTTAAAAAAACATTGAGATGGACACAGAGATGGATTAAATAAGGTAGTACTGCTACAATGAATTATCCTTCCACCAAAACACAACCAGTTTATAGTTAACATTTCTAAATTATGATAGAAACAAAACCACTTTTAGACCTTCCTGAATATATATATATATATATATAAAAAAAAAGGCAAATTTGAGACAATATTTTCTTCAGCATTTTTCGGATAAAGTGTAGTTTTACATTTTAAGCTTACAAAGTTAAGAATGGTGATTAATCTAAGTGCTACTAGAGTGACTAATCAGATTACTTTTATTTAAATTGTTAGACAGCACTAGCAGGAAGGAAGGCAATGGCATATGTCGATGCCCATTTGTGTCATGTTGGGTTGTAATTTTCTGACCCACATGCAGAAACACAACAGAGAATGAAAATGAATAAAATGATTTATTGAAAAAAAATAAAAACTGCAGGTCCAAGGGATTGCAGCAACTGGAGTCAGGAACACTGGAGTGGAGAGAAGTTGAGGTGAGTTCAGGGACGGTGGGAAATTTTAATTATGAACATTAGAGAGCAATCTTACTTGAGTAGAAGGTAGTCTGAGGAAAATACTGGAGTTTACGGAGAGATGCTTGCTGCTTGGCCGGTGGAAGATTTGCGTTGGACGGCGGACAGGTAAGTTCTTTGTTTTCCAGAAGAGAGGAGCGAAGGAGACAGCCAACAGAGAGATCCAGGAAGGTTAGGTTAACAGCTAGGAGGTTAGTGGGACTCGGGCTACCAGTGGGTACCATCCACGGCATCATGAGGAGATGCATGCACAGGAGAACAGCCAGGGCTGAGGTTACCAGTTGAGCCCAACCACAGGGTCACAGGGATTCACCTGAAGAGAAGGTACACAAACAATCACTAGAGATTTCACAAAGCAGTAAGAACAACAAGAAATACTGGCAGACTTGAGTACCATAACTGGCTAACAGTCTGGCACCGAAGTGTTGGCTGCGCCTGTTTCTTATACTCCTCCAGATGAGGAAACAACTTGCAGGTGTGCAGGTAAGCCAGCGGCAGCCGGTCACGCCCTCCAGTAATAGCCTCTTGAAACCCTCTGGAGGAGGAAAGGGGAAAAAGCAGCAAAACCAAAACAACCATCACCCTGGATTCCAACAATTTGTAATGACAATAGATTTTTATCTATCCATAATTTCTCCCAGAGATGTTCCCCAGATAAAATTAATTACATTTTGGTCAAAACCAACAAAACTGATCCACAGATTACTTCAAAGAGCCCTGGATACCATCTTTATACATAATTCGCTGAAAACACATTGACACTTTTGGTTTCAATGTTGCAATATGTCAAGAGGTTATGGTTACAAGTAGTTTTGCAAGAAAACATTAGAATACGAAGTCCCTTGCTCACTGAGTTTAATCCAACAGCATCTTCAAGAATCACCTACAAAATGAATTTTAGATTCCTTGTTATTGTTGGCTTCGTGTGTTTATAGACTGTGTTGCTGCTGTCAACAGATAATAAAAGAAATGAAGATAACTTTGTGAAGGTAATATTCGTATGGGGAGCTCCTTAGGGGATTAATATCAGATCTCTCACTCAGACATAAGACAGACCTCTGCTGACAGCCATAGCTAAAATATGCAAAGCAAGACTATAATGGGTATGAATTATAATTCTCAGGCTCACCCTAAAGAAATGGGTATCAGACACAGGCATATGTGCAGCGCCTGTGTCTGATACCCATTTACCCAGCACAGGCATATTTCCCCCCTTCCATATGTAGATGGAAGGGGGGAAAAATGTGAAAACACGGACTGGTTTTCAGTAGCTCAGCGTTAATTTGACAGAAGCTTCCTTGACAATGTGGTATTTGTGGTCAGACGTGAGTGTGTGTGGGTTTGTGAATGTGTGTTAATGAAACTAATTCCAAGTCATATATTTTATCCATAAAAAAACAAAAGAACATACACACACACACACCTCTCTGGAAATCTACTTATGTGCAATTAAATCATAATTTTGGTCTGAGAGTAATGCAGAAATCACAGACATGGTCACACAGGCACACAATTCCCTGTCGTACTCAGTTTCATTTTATTATGCAATTGCCCTCAAAATCTGGCTTTACTGTTAAACACTGTGGTGTTTGTCTGCGTGTGTGTGTGTTTGTCAAAACCCAGAGATGGTTAAATGTAATTTCTTGTCGGTTTTAATCCAGAAGGTGTCAATCTTCATTCCTGGATAATTTTGACTGGAAACACATAAAGTCAGCACATTGCTTTTTCAGTAATCACCTTGGATTAGTGTGTATATGCATGCATGTGTGCGTGCTGTGGTGTGTGTGCGTGTGTGAGAGAGATTATAAACACCACCGTTTCTTAAAACAATAAAATATTTCAGTGATTTGGTGTCTGAAATAGATTTGGCCAGCAGCATCGCTTTCTGCCATGTGCAGTAAGATGCGACCATATTATATTTGCTAAACATATAATTTTGCAACTTATTAAACTAATAAAGTGTGGTATAATGTAATAAATAATGTATACATTAACCCAGTCAAGAACTAATAAAACAATGGGCGCTAGCTGAAACTACCTCACGAATGAAGTAATGATTTAGAAAGTAGATGTTAATATGACTATGCAATAAATAATGTTTTTAAAACACATTTTTTTTATATCTTTATATATGAAGATGCCCTGATCAAGTTTGCTTTGCTGTCGATCTCCAATACCGATCACATGGATTGACTCCTAATTTTTTTGTTTAGGCATAAGTGCTACCGGCTACATGATCTGGCAAAACCATATTATCACATTAATAAGGCAAAAATATTCAAATACCTGCAAGCACAATGCAGCAAGTTTTCAGTCTGAAGGACAATTGAAAAACCTCCCATCAGAAATCCAATATTTAACTGTAAGGCTCTCAACAGCCTAAAATTAAACATAAAGTCAAAAAATTCTCACGACTCTGCCTAGATCAGATAATGTCAAGTAAAAAAGTCAAATGCAGGTTGCATTCAAATAAACAATCTTAAATTACTGAATCAAAACTGAATGAGAGTATGGCTTGCTGCTTTATGAATGACACAAATCTGCTGTGCAGTGTCAAAGTGTGATTGACAGCACTAAGCCCCTCCTCCTGGCTCTGACTGGCTTCCTCATGGAGTGCTGTATTTCAGCAGAACACAGGGTAGAATTCAATGTTTTTCACAGCTTTTCTGACTCATGTTAGGACATAGTGAAAGTTCTGATAGACATATAAAAATGTACTTTATTTGTTGAGTTACATACTGTAGCTCCTGCAGAAAGAAGAGGGGGTCCAGTGGACTCTGCGTGTGGTTCCACTTTGTAAACCTGTGCTTTTACGATTTTTTTTTTTTTTCGGGAACTGATGGAATGATGGGACACCTCCCCCATTGCTTTCGCATTGTTTGACTGTGACATCAGCTTTACCAGAGCGTTGCGCTAAGACTGGGTAGGGTTAATTAGATGTTCAATGGGAATTCACTCTCTGGTGGACCTCAAATGTTGCTACATCTGAAATATTTATGTCTCACTAACACGTACCTGCTGTCTGAGTGCTACATGTGGGTTTTTTATCTGCAGTGAGCCTCAAAACACACCATAATCTGTCAAGTGCTTGTTTATTAACTATCATACATTGTTTGTGTTGATGCATTTTGACGTGCTTGTCCCAAGAGCTATTTTTCCGTAACAGGATGCAAACTTCAAGTTTCTCTTAGCGCAAAAGTTTCACGTGACATTACTTATTATTTTATGGTTGTTGATGCAAATGCTATTTAGCAAGATTTTCTTTATTGGTTTACTGCAGCTAAGACTAGTATAACTTCTCTTCAAAACCCATCAAAACACGATTCTAACCCTCCATAAAAATCAATTTTATTTTCCAGTTCCAGTAAAATAGGCAAAATACAGTGGGGGAAAAAAGTATTTAGTCAGTCACCAATTATGCAAGTTCTCCCACTTAAAAAGATGAGAGGCCTGTAACTGACATCATAGGTCGACCTCAACTATGAGAGACAAAATGAGAAAAAAAAATTCTGAAAATCACATTGTCTGATTTTTAAAGAATTTATTTGAAAATAAGGGTGGAAAATAAGTATTTGGTCAATAACA